>JAUMHM010084915.1:0-12006 GCA_032362435.1 Melikaiella ostensackeni
CAAAGCTCACCCTTTGATTTTCTCTTTCAGAATATTTTGTAGAAGATGAATTTTTAAACTTGTTGGAATTAACGTAGTATTTATTGGAATTCTTTAGAATCCAAGCGCGAGGTCGGCTACATCCGTCGCCCTTTCAAAATATTCTTGGGTTACAGGGGGGAGGGGATACAATTGTAGAGCTGAAAAATAACCTTTATCTATCCCAAAGCTCACACGTTCCTTTTTTATTTCGGCATATTGTGTCGAAGAAGAATTTTTAAACTTGTTGGGATTAATCTAGAATTCTTGGGAATCCACTTGGAATTCTTTTGAATTCTTTAGAATTAAAGTGCGAGTTCTTTCTAAATATTCGTGGGGGGGTACTTATATAAATATGAAAGATAACTTCCATCTGCTCCAAAGATCATCCTCAAATTTTCTATTTCGGCATATTTTGTCGCAGATGGACTTTCAGAATTGTTGGAAGTAACCTAGAATTCTTTGGAATTCACTATGAATTCATCGGAACTCTTCAGATCTCCTGCGACAAAGAATTTACGTTGACGATAAAATATGCCGGAAGAGAAGATTAAAATCCGGCAAAATAAGCCTGAGGAGAAAATTGAATTCCGGCATATGTTGCCGTATGGTAATACTCGACCTTGCATTCAAATCGAGAATTTTCATTCAAAAAAATAGGTCAGGGCACTCAGGGAAGAAGCAATTGTTCTCTTGAAACAGAAGCATCGTTTTCTTGCCAGTTTTGTTTTGAGGCACGTACGTGAATATCTTTTTGAAGAGAACAGAATTATTTGGTTGAAAGATAAGGTGAAGTTTGTCGCAAATGGATGTTTCCTGCAAAAGGATTTCTTTTGGGACAAATGAAAATCCGCTTAACCTGAAATTTTCGGGAAAATTCCATTTGCGTTGTTTGGTGGCGAAAAATCGGAGGTGAATATTTGAAAAACATTTATTGTCAGTCAGTGAAACTTTCAACAACTTATTGCTTCCATGTTCATTTGAAATTGCTCCTGTTTATCTTCGTACAAACAGATATTTTTCAAAATAAATTATAAATCTCTATTTTTTCTTAAAAAATTAGGTGCATCGACTAGATCACCTACAAGAAATCGCCCGGACCGACGCCGTATTGTAGTTCCTCATGGAAGCCACGTTTATATACATATGGAGAGAAGTGACCATATTTATCATGGAATTCTGAACGTTCTGAAGGGTTTTCCTACCTGGTTGCGAACACTTGAAGAACCTGTTTCAGAAGAGGAAGTTTTTATATATGTGCCTCAAGCGCCTTTTGTCCTTGGTCTACAAGGAAATCTCGAATTATTTTATCCTAACAATAAACCTATTGATATTGGAAATGTCCGTGCTTACATAAAAACAGACGAGGATAACAAGAACTGTTATTTAACGGCACATATTACGCCTTGGAATACCCCAGCAATTCCGCTGCCTACAACAATTCCGCACATTTTTGTACGAATTCCAGATCACAATTTGATTTATGGGGGGCAGCTAGAACAGCTGGAAAAGAATAATGTTCCTAACTGGATGCGTTGAGAAAAGCGGATATTAAAAAATATAGATAAATATAAGGATACTACCACACAACATCTAGATATTATTGCACATCATCTCTAATTTACTGGTCAACGCAAAAAAATGTTAGAAGTTAAAACTGGAGTTGTCAAATCTTAATAGTTATGTCGTATTACAACTGAAGAAATTGAGACGCTAACCAGAAATATCTATTTCTCAATATTTTACAGTAACAAAATTCTTAGACTTGAGAAAAAACAACGTCAAGATGAAAATCATATACTACTGCTGAATAGAAACAATACTTTCTGAAAATAACTCTTTCGTAATTTTATTTTATCCTCTGTAATATTTTCAGGTATAATAGAGTGGCCCAAAAATTTGCGTTTTGGAATTTTTGATCGAT
Organism: Melikaiella ostensackeni; assembly: GCA_032362435.1. NCBI lineage: Eukaryota > Metazoa > Arthropoda > Insecta > Hymenoptera > Cynipidae > Melikaiella > Melikaiella ostensackeni. Next base: position 1,943 of record JAUMHM010084915.1, read on the forward strand.
TGAGCCAAAGCGTTTTCTCATAAAAACAAATGTACCATATACGTATTTTTTATTAGGAAAAAATCATTTTTATTACGTTCTGAAACAACTTTTGCGCCTCATGGACTTTAACACGTAAGAAGAATACTTTTCTCATCTCTTCGATTTTGGTCAAGAAATTATAAGTCAATTTTTTTAAACTTTCATATATTTGTTTTCTCTGCATAAAATTTCAATATTTGTAGACTCTTTGCGAGCCTTAGATACGATTGCTCAGCTTGAAATTTTCAACAAATATTTTTCAGTGCATTCAGGATAATACAAATAAAATCATTTCTTTAAATTCATTGTATTAAAGCAATTAGAAAAATGAGCAAAAATGAAGAATTTCAGCCCAACAGCAGCTTAACTCGTATTTCTGCACTCAACTTGGCTTATCGTCAGGGGCTAAGGACTCACAAATGCAGACTCGACCATAAAGCTCCCTGCTAGAGGCCCAAACCTCGACCCTTAATGGTTCATTGAAGACCGACTAATAAAAGATTCCTTTTACTTAAAATACGAGGGATGTCCAGAAAGTGAGAGTACTTGATTTTTCTGATTAGAAAAATGTATTTAAAAAAAAATTAGAGGGTTTTGTTTGTATACATGTCACCTATTTTCTCACGTAGTCGCCTTTCCGTTCTATGCAAGAAGTGACACAAGTTTTTTGATGCCCTCCTCGAACAAGTTTTCCGCTACCGCCTTCCCCCACTTCAAGACCTCTGTTTTCTCCTCCTCGTCGGTGGCAAATTTTTTTCTCCCATGTGAGTCTTCAGATAGGTGAACTGGTGATAGCCTAAAGGCGTCCAGTCAGGGGAGTAAGCGGGATGGTTCAAAACATCCCAACCGAATGAATCCAAAAGTGCCTTAGTGGCAAGGTTGTATGCGGACGAGCATTGTCATGCAACAAGCATACTTTCTTCGTCAACATTTTTCCCCGCTTGTTTTGAATCGCCCTCTTGAGCATTTTTAGGATCTCACAGTATCTTTTCGTGTTGATGGTCTCCCCCTGAGGCAGAAATTCTATCAGAATGATCCCTCTTCGATCCCAAAACACAGAAGCCATGATTTTTTTGCTCGAACTTTGAGTTTTGAATTTTGTGGCGGATGGGGAACTGGTGTGACGCCACTGTGACGACTGTCTTTTTGTTTCTGGAGTGTAGCGAGCCACCCAGGTTTCATCTCCTGTGACAAGTGCGGCTGAAATCCTCACCTTCTAGTTCAAACCGCTCAAGGAACTCGCGAGCGCTAGCGACCTGATTCGCTCTGTGCTGCTCTGTCAGCGGTATTTCTTATTGACATGCTTCACGCAAACTGACACTACGGGGTTAGTTTTTGTACTACTGAGTTCCCCCTGTGCTCACTGTGCTCAGAAGAGCCCCCTCTACCACTCAGTGTTGCTAAACTTTCTGAAAAAAATTCCCACAGGCCAAAATGGTAACAGTACTCTTACTTTCTGGACAACCCTCGTATTTTTATATATGTTTGAACTGAATTTTTTTAAACATTCCAAATCATCTAATGAGAACCCGAACCTGGTAACAATAAAGTTTCAAGAGGGAAAAGAGGTATCAGGTATAAGAACCTGTGCACAAGGAGAATAAGTCACTGAGTTGAATGGCAGGGCATTACCCTGCCATTCAATAAATAATAAGTAAATAAAATGAATAATTAAATTAATAATAACATTAAAACTCTTGTCTTAGTTGAACCTAAGGGCTCGCTTGAAGGCCTTTCAACGCTCTTAAAACTTATCTACTTTAAACTGTATGTTACCGTTTGTACCCGAATTCAGTTCAAACTAGTATAAACTAGTTAAAACGCCAAATCACTGAAGGTATTTGTGAAATATAGTTTTAACTAGCCAAACGCGAAATAACCAAGTACTTTTGTGAAAACCCAAAGAATTTTCAAACTCAATATGAACTAAAATCGAGCCCTTCGCGTGGTATGCTATATTGAATCGTCCCTATTTGAGAATAAATTACGATTACGATATAATTTAGTTCTTGGTAAACCCGGCATATTCGAAATGGTTGAAACTGCGGATCTAAAAAATAGTTTATTAAATCAAATGAAATATCCTCCGGAGCTGACATTTTGTCTATAAAAATGTTCTTTTGTAAGATTTCACCATTAATTATTCTACGAAATCTAACGTCAATTAAATATTTAACACGGTAACTTGATTCGCGTAATTTTCTGAGTCCGATGTGGACTTGACAGTTTTCGGAGAGTATACGTTCGTATACAAAGCAGCGAGATAAATCTGGCGTTTTGCGCGCTTGCACCTATATTTATAACGTTCAAATCGGGCGGTCCTAGAAGGGTCTTACGCATTATGTCGACATCTTTAACCAATTACATTTTTGATGTCGTTATCACTCACCAATAAGCTTAGAGCTGATTCGACCCTCGGAGACACAGAGTAGGGTTTAGAGTTGCACAATGTGATTTGCACATTCTAGGTTCTTTTTACCGCGAATTCTAGGCGCCCGTCTGGCGAACGGAAGTCGTTTGTTTAGTTTAGCCCTGATTAACCAGCATTCGAGTTAGTATGACTCAGGTTGATCTCTGCTTTTTAATATTAGGTGGAAAGAGAAAGAGAATGTGTCCTTTTGTTGTACAATGTGTCGACATCATTTTATGTCACCTTTTTGATTGAAATTAGTTCAACTAACTTATTTGCCATAAATTATGGCATTTGGTATTTAAATGTAATTAACCATTACATTTTATTAATCTTTAGAGACTATTTTGGGAGATTCTTTCCTATTTCAATTTAGAGTCTAATTCCTTCTATCAAGTTTGAATTTAATTCTAATTCCCCGCGTAAGATGGCGTCAATCGACTTCTGAAAAGTCGCACGACGCTACAGTAATGTAACGGTAACGATAACTAGTTCTCTTCAAAAAGTAACTTACCCATCACTGGGTTTTTTTGAAGTGCAACCACACTTCACTTGGCAGTGGCATGCCAAGCGCCGAAATTAAAAAAAAAAGCAAAATTGAAGATCGCTGCGATTATTTTAGTACAAACAAAAATAGTCGAAGAGACGCGGATGCAAGTGGATGCAAATGCATTGATGAAACTAATGAAAGTAAAAATCTGGCGCAACATGCGACCGGCCGCACTGGGATCCAAACGTGAAAAGAGAGAATCGACGTCAAATTCGACTTTCGTGAATCGATTCTGCCGTAAATTCCGCCGGGCGGAATTGATTCCTGCGAGATTTGGGATCCCTAGCACCGATCACACAGTAAACAGCACCACTTCTGTTTGGTGAGAGGCTCCACTGAGACGGGAGAACCATAACCCCGAACTGGTTGAACCGTTCAACCAACAGTATAGTCGAGTCGGTACGCGTTATAGAAGTTTGAAAACTTTCGACTTGCGTGGAAAAGTGTATATTTAATGTGATTTGTGATGTTTCTTATGGCGTTTACACATAATTTTTAATATGGAAGCCTTTTTTTTAAAATAATCAATCCAATATATTTATATACTATATACAATTTAAACAACGTGAAACTAAAATGATCATCCTAAGAAATTCGAAGGAATTTTTACAAATTTCGAGGAACTTCCACGGGAAGCCTTTTATAGGATTCCATGAGATTTTAAAATATTTTAACTAATTATAAAAGATTTCATCGATTTAATGGCACCTTATATCACACTGGAACTTTTCTTGTAATTGATATGGAGGGAAGCGAAGTAGAATTTGGCCAAATTCTAAAAATCGTCAGAATGAAAGAGAACATTTTTTTTTCTCTTTAAAATATTCAGAGAAATCACTTTTGATGATCACTTTCACGCATTTATAGTCAATCGGAACACTAATGAATCAAAGTTAGTAAATAACAGTGACTCACCCAATTTCGCTTCTGCTTTATCTGTGCAAAAGAATAATGCGCAGTTCATTTGTCTACGATATAAATTGTAATGTACAGTTAGTATATACGCGAAATCCATTTTCTCTCGTTTGTACGTTTGTGCATAATACTATAAATAATATATTAAAATTTTCCGACAAGTTTGATTCGAAGTTTTGTATTCTAATGTATAATATATATATTAGTAACTACATGTTTCTTTACAATAAACGATTTTGCATCTGACTTTATGGCACTTATTCATTACCATTTATAATACTATCCAGAATAAGAATGAAAATAATTTAAATTTGATTTGGTTTTCTATTGTGGACAACAAATGTGTTGATCACATTTGTAATAAGATGGTCCTTATTTCAAATTTTCCTCCTTATCTTCGTATTCTCTTTTCATTTAACTTTATTATAAAAGGATTGGTACACGCTATAGAACTATCATCTGTATTTAATTGACTAAATTATTAACTCATGTACATACAAGTATTTTAGCAATTTTTATTACTGCTTCAGATTCCGAAAGTAATTGTCTTAATACTTGAGTTTTCGCTTCATTTACTTCAAGTCACTTACTTTCCCTCAATTCTTATTTGCTCTAAATAATTTAATAAATATCACAATTATTTATTACATTTAATATAATACTTAATTTAATTAACTAAATAAGTAGAAATATTCAAATTATATTTAATTGAATATTTGATTATATATAATTAATATATAATTAAAATTATAAATTTAATGAAATTTTGTTCAAAATCTTCTGGCGCCTGCGGCACAATACCGTGCTTACGCAGTTTAGGAAAATAATATGAAACCCACATTTCGGAGCGACTGATCTCCGCAAGTATGGAGTAACCAGTGCACCGAATCTGGAGCAGACGCCACACCAAACCGAAGTGCCGCGACTCTCTCACCGCTAGCGTGACGGTTATCCCTAACTTCTCTCCGTGTAGTATTCGGGAAACCTGAAAGGAAACCGAGCCGGTGCGGTGGTCCCAGCCGTCCCAGCGGTCTGCTCAGTGTTACGTCTCACCGTATATCTTTGCCACCGTCACTACTGCGGTGATCCTTCCTGTGGAGCTGGCGATGATTGGACGAAAAGTGGAGAAGTTTGTTGCTGACTTGAATGGTTAGAAAACCAAGAACGCAAAAATTGTGTTGAGGCGATTTAATTTTAAAGATTGATTGCACACAAATTGTGGAATTAAGTACAATGACTTATTCAATTACTGATTTACAATCACTTAGTTGATTTTATACACTGAATCCAGAATTATGCATATGGGTTTAAAATATATTTAACAATACACACGCTTCGCACCAGATTTGAAATGTCCTTTACAATATGAAAGGATTGCTCGATTTTAATTAGTCTCAATTGTTGAAGAGTTCTAAACTAGCTATCATTTGAGTCCGAATCGGGTTTAATTTCAAGTATTTCACGAGGGATAACGTATTGGATATTTGCCGCCAGATTAAAGATTATTATAACAAAGCAGTTCGTTTTATGAAAAACTCGACAAAGTTGCAAAGGTTGGAATGGAGGGTTCGAGAAAAAATTGAGGATGTCGAATAAAATGTTTTCAGGTTCGGGCATAAACACTGATCACACGCGTTTGAATTTTCCGATTAGAATAAAATTGATCGTGTTAGATTAATTTATTAATTTAATTTTAACGCTGTTGCTGCACTTGATGCACACTAAGTTCACGAGGATTTTTTACTGTACCTTCGTGCGCGCACGAATGCAAGGGTAGCGAGACAAATCTGGCGTTTCGTGGGCGGGGTACTCATACTCACATACTATATAACCTTCGAATTCGGAGGCACCGGAAAGGTTGTGCACAATTTGTTGAAATCATACGATATCATTCCCTCTTTCCTACGTCACATGCCCGGGGTGCCTTGCTGCTCATTGACGGTAACTATGTACTTTCGAAAGTTCCCTAGCGAGGTTTTTCGAAATGAAAATTAACCACCACTACCATACGATGATCAGTAAACTTCCTAGTCGGGCGTGATAATTTAAGAAGGTTTCCATAAATACGACTCTAATATGAGATTTTTTTGAAAACACGGACTCTCGACGTTATCTCAGATTCCTAATGTGCTCCAATTTCCTAGGAAAGATTATAATGTGTGTGTGTGGCCTCATGAAGATATGTAACATGTGTTAATTTCAAGGTTAGAATAACCAATATCATTTATCAACTCTCATGTTAACTTATTTAATTATCCTAGATTTACTATTCTAATTCTCAATTATAGGGGAGGTTATTAATTGGAACCTTTTATCCGAACTGTGTTTATTAAATCACTTTTTCTACATTATGGTATTGGTATTCAAAAAGTTTATGTAATGTGATTGATTTTATGAAAGTTTGTAGTTTGTGGTTTATAGTTATATAGAAATAAGATAAAATGAAGAAAAATAAAACAATGTATAATCATTTCAGGTTGCGGTGGTGGTGATGTCGGCCAGCTCGAGAGGCTCGAGTACCAACTCACTCCCGCGAAGTCTAAAAGTGATTTCTAGAAACTTGGTGATTGGAGGGTAATCCTCCAGGCCGCATTCTCTCCACCGGATAATCCGTCCGTTGTTGGTGTCAGGGTCTTTCTTAATACGGAAAGCCCTTTTCCATGGGCTAATGTTCGCATATGGCTTAAGAGTTTTTCCCTTTGTGCGATAGCCAGGCAGCATCCCTCGCACTGCTGGGGAGTTCGTTCGAGGAACGGGAACGACCCGCATCCCGGGCAAGGTCTCTGGATCACCAGATCAGGGCGAATCCCCCCCGTTTCACATGGTGCATGCAATGCCTGCACCCCCATAACCTCTGTTCCACCCCACCGCTGCTGCGGGTGAATAATATTAATATACTATTCATAAATAAAGAATACACATATATAAATTTTATATATATATGTCCCTATATTTTTCATTTATTTAATTTTAATTCAATTGACTTTGTTACATCCGTAATTTTTAAAATTTTTAAATCGCCTGACGAAAGACTATCCAACCTATTTTGAGACAAACAAGTGACAATTACCCATTCATAATCAAGCGCGCAAACCGCATTCCATTATCTATCTGTGTGTACTCATGGTAACTACAATACTATGGTAATTGTATTACGGCCGATAAAATAGAAGCTACAAGATAATTAATGTATGTTACCATGGGTAGATAAAGACTCGGTGAGTACCGATGACGTCGCAAAGCTTGGTGAATGAAAGAATCCAATAATGGATTCTACCGACATAAGATAATCATGCTTGAATATATTATTATGTGAATGTACTTATAAACCTAATACTTTAAACAATAACAAATACAAAGATAAATCTAAACACAAGGAATATAAGTACATACTTGTATTTAAACTAATGTAATAATTTTATTGATGCATTCCACATATCAGTCATCTGATAATATACAACATGTAATGCGTAAGTGAAACAACATGTACATAGTCAGATCATGCCGTAACCACGAGCGTCTGATTAAGTACGTTGCCTTTAGTTGAGATTAGCATATAGAATCCATATTCCTGAAAGGTCGAGAGTAGAGGCGCGTTATTACTAACCACCACGGTAGACAATCGACGACCGGAAGCATCAGTAATGTGATACCCTTACTCACCACTATTAGTCACTTGCAAGAGACATTCGAGACTCAATGTCAAGAGTGGCGATATGTTATTAATATTATTCATCAGACATAACATACAAGACACCCTTATGAAAACTTTCAAAAATTTACGAACGTGCCATCGCTCACTTTTGTCGCGGAACATGACATTTAGCATAAACACATCTTCCCTATCCTTAACATGGAGGACCCTCCCTATATAAGCTCCAGATTTACCCCTGGTAGCCGTCTTTACAAATCCAGCAGTCATACTGTCAACTCGTACTACAAAGTACGAACCGCGTTGACTAAGTCGCGTCTGCGCCTGTGCACGTTTTCACTATTTGAGTCACTTCCAAGTAACTCACACAAACATCCGGTAGAGTTCCGTCGCTGCTTTACGAAATATACGGAGATGAAATCGACAAGACAACCTCTCTTGCCCTTTCTGGAATAGGAAGGTAGACGTAAGTCAAATTTATGTAACTGAATATCTTTTCTTTACCTTTTAATAAAACATCTGTTGTCTTAACTACACCTTTTTTTATTTTGAACACTATATGAACGCAATCCGCATAAGGTTGTTAGTGATAACGAACCCACAAAGAAATAATTTGTCAGGCCTCACCAACCTGACGTAATCAGCAACACTGGTCTCTTTCTTTCTCAATTTTTCCAAACTACCCTCCCCTTTTGCTCGAGACGTGACAATTTATTTATTTATCTTTTATTATATTTTTTTGGAAAAGATTAATTTAGTATTATGTAAAGGAGTTACGTTAACTGTTTATTTCTGAGAAGAAGGAAATGATTCACGAGGAGACACGTGCTTCTTCATAGAAAAATGATAAATTAATTTATTGCTCACCTTTGCTATCCCTAGGGAGGAAATCTTAGGGCCCAATTGTGCCGAGGTCGCTAGTATTAAATTTTGAGAGGACGTTGTAGTTTATTCCTTGTTTTTTTTCTTATTTTGAAGAATTTCCAGACGAGGAAGAACAATGCTTGGCCGTACGTCGCAATTTGAAACCCTTATTAGGACTATGGTAGAAATTATTAGATAGGGGATCCACATAGAATTTCCATAATGATTTTCAACATGATTGAGAATTACCATGGCGACTTTATATTCTGGTATCATATTTATTAAATTTCAAATTTTCCTTCATTAAAAGATTTATTTTTATTTTAATACACATACATATGTATATGGCTGGTCAACTGTACTAATTTAATCGCAAAATTTCAAAATTGTTGTATCTCTCACATATGTTTGTGGTACATTCCTCAGGATTCTTAATAATTCCAGTTTTTAAATTTTCTTAATAGTTTGTTGTAAATAAGTATCCAAACAGAATAAAGTTTACACACACACCACACAATTAAAAAAATTGGTCAAACAATCACCGCAGGGTCCCCCTGTATAAATTATACAATATTGAAGTAATTTCTTCTACAGTCTTTTCTCTCTAAACCTTATCGCGGGTTTCCTGATTACTTTATCTAATAATTTCTAGCCCATTTATCGTTGTTGTAGTGAGTACCGTGGATACAATCTCTCAATCGAATTCTAATCTATGCTTAGCAATCGATTGAAACTCAGACTTTAACTTAGAAATTTCTTATTTGGGAAAGATCTTTTTTTTCTTTTTTCTTTTATTTTCTTTTTACTTCTTTTTTCTCTTCTTTATTTTATAATTTTACCATGAATACACTATCGTGAACAATTCTCGGTACAATCTTTTTTCTAGTTTTGAGTATGATATAATCAAAGGCTCGCGGAGCTCTATCAACCAGCTTAGATGATATTTTATTGAGGTTTTAATTCTATTTCGTAACTCGTATAAAGCCAACAAATCTGTTTGGTAAAAAGGAGCCTTTATGCCGCCTCAAGACGACCGCTTTCTGGTCGACAGTGAAATTCACATTTGAGGAAAAGGAGCGTTTCCCAGTACGAAAATCTCATGTAGTAAGAGTTTCGTCGCATAAACAAATTTAGAAAAATATTTCAATTCAATCAATTCAATTCAAATTCAGATCAATATCAATCCATTCAAGAGTATTCAGGTTTATTTCTTGTGCCCTGTAGAAGAGCCCTGCTTCTATATAAAATCCTCTCTCGTTCTTTTTATTTTTCTATCTACCTGTGAGGAACTAGCAAAGGTGAAGGACAGGATAAAAATACATTATTAAAGCTCCTTCTTGGCGTTTTGGTATAGGACCCCAGTCGCGCAGGAAGTTGTGGAAATCTTCCTCCCATCTAGGAAAAAAAGCGCACTTCAATTCTTCGGTTGAAAGACTTTCTCCACGATAAAGAGCCCCAGAGAGTTAGGAGTACAGAAGTTTTATCTCCTGCTCCTAACCCGACACTCTCGAGAAGCTCGCGTTCGGCCTTTCTATCTGCCCTCCACGAGTCCCCTACTCTCGTTCCACCGATGGTGGGTGGAATTCAGTGGCAATGCGCCTTGCTCTGGCCCCTGCGCGTTCACTAGCTACTGACCAAAAACACCCTGGTTT
>JAUMHM010084916.1:0-12004 GCA_032362435.1 Melikaiella ostensackeni
GGGGGGGTGAACAACTGGTGTCATGCCGTTTCTGGTCAAAAACTGCTTCACAGAGAGCGCGGTGTGGGCAGGTGCGTTGTCGTGGTGGAAGAACTAATCTCCTGCGCGCCAAAGATCTACCCTTTTCTTTCGGATTTTTTCCCTCAACCTCTTCAAAACCTCCATGTAGAATCGTTGATTGACCGTTTGGCCTTGAGGAACGAATTCCGCGTGCACAACACCTTTGCAATCGAAGAAACAAATGAGCATCGTCTTGATGTTTGACTTCACTTGGCGTGCTTTTTTTGGACGAGGAGAGAGAGATGTCTGCCATTGGCTTGATTGCTGCTTCGTTTCGGGGTCATATCCATAGCACCACGATTCATCACCAGTTATGACCTTGGAAAAAAAATGTGGGTCATCCTTCAACTGATTTTGCAGCTCAAGAGAGGCCTAGAGTCGACGCTCTCTTTGCTCGTCAGTGAGAAGGCGAGGAACAAATTTGGCTGCAACCCTTCTCATGTGCAAATCTTCGGATGAAATCCTCTGAATTGAACTCCATGATATTCCAGACATTTCACAAAGCTGATCAATTGATCAATGGCCCGGCGAAGGTCTTCACGGACAAGAGCATTGATTTTTTCAACATTGTCGTCGGTTCTTGAAGTTGAGGGGCGCCCAGAACGAGGTTGGTCTTCAATCAACATCTCTCCATTCTTGAAACGCGAAAACCAGTCGTAGACAGGTGTTTTACTTATGGCATCACTTTTGTAGGCAGTTTTAAGCATTATAAGAGTTTCCGCGGGCGTTTTCCTCAACAGAAAACAGAATTTCACAGCCGCGCGTTGCTCCCGGCAGTCAGCCATTTCACGTTTTCGCCGAAACGGAAAAAGTTGTTTTACGAAAAAAATTTCCACGGACGAACGAATGCACTCTCAACGACCAGACTTCACACACTGAATCATAGAGAGTCACCGCTGAGAACCTGCACTGTACAACCCGATCCCCCACTCCGCCGTCCCCCACCACCCTATTCCCGTTACTTTTGGGTCCTCCCTCGTAGCTCAAATTAGCTATGATGAATCTATAGCACACTATGAAGTTCATGCTCATCAACGTTATGTTCCATTATCGTTTAACAAGAGTGATGAAATACGAATTGCAGTTAAACATCAGGATTTATGCATTCTTCCAAGTAAAAGTTCATTACGTATATTTGGAAAATTGGTTCAAGCTGATGAAACTACAGTTGCTATCGCTACAAATTTGATTGGCAATGCTATTTGTCTTTTATTTGATAAAATTCAATATGAACAAAACGGTATTCAGATTGACCGATGCAAAAAGTGTTGGTCATACAACTATCATGAATAATGACATTTCACTAACGCCCAATCAGCTTAATTCTACTGAGAATGCAGGTTTGCATCAAATAGATTTGAATGCCAGAATGACAAACGAAAGCAGTGACTTTGCTGTAATTATGGTATGCTACTCAGCATGATCCTTGGATTCGATGCAAATTATCGAAAGATTATTGTAAATGCTAAACATGCATTTATCTCAACAAGATCACGCACAGATATTAATGCTGTTATTCAGCCAGTAGTAGGAGATCCTGAAGATTCTAAAATTCTGCTGCAAAAAGTTGAGTGGATCGTTCCCTATTTATTACCAGTAGATCGTCAGAAGTTACAAGTGCTGAAGTATCTTGAAAAACATCCACTTATATCAAAAAGTTTTTGGTCCTGGGAAATGTATGAATATTTTTCTATTCCAGCTACACAAAAAAATATGTGGCAGGTGAAGACTTCAACGAAAAGATCAACGAAAAAAAATGCAAATTTCTTCAACTACTGTAGCATTACAAACGTAAAACTCTTCTTGAATTCTCAATATTAACCATATGCTAATTTAATTATAAACCGTGGTGCTTATTTCTTAGGACCACACCGATTAACCATGGAAGCTGCTCGATCGTTGTTTCTGCCGCCGCTATTTGTTCGTTGTCTCTGCCGCTGCTTTTCGCTCGTTGTTCCTGCCACCGCTACTTGTTCGTTGTCTCTACCGCTGCTACTCGTTTTTTGTATCTGCCGCTGCTGCCGCCGCGCTGAAGAGCCCAGTAGAGAACAAACACGCGTTTATATGGCCAGCGGCGGCTCACTCCCCACTTGGCTTATCTCCACACACTCGTGTAGTGGGAGGCTCGCGCAACGACCAGCGCCCCGCGCGGCAGCAGTTACAGTTCCAGCGCGTAATATTTAAACTCGGCGCGTAATATTCAAACTGTGAACTTCCGATCTTAATACATGTAATCATTTATAATTATCGAAACTAAGCTTATTAATGAAATATTCGACCTATTAAATTTAAATTATTATAAGAACTCATAGATTAATTAAAACTTGTAAATCAGATTATTAGTTCACGCAAAGTATTACTTGCAAGAATGATCACTTTCAGTGTATTCAAAATTATTTGAACAATTAGTTTGAAATAATTATGCAAATAAATATCAAGCGATAAATACTTATAACTTAAATTAATTATAGATTGCTATAATTGATTTGAGAGTATAAGCCATAGTGTAAGCCACTTACCTGCGGCCGGTAAGGCAGTTGATATCCGATTTGGCTTATAGACGACCGGTAAAAGGGTGGGTATCCCATTCAGCTTATAGACGAACGGTAAAACAGTTGGTGTCCCATTTGGCTTATACACGGCCGGAAAAACAGTTGGTATTCCATTTGGCTTATAGATGGCCGGTAAAACAGTTAGTATTCTATTTGGCTCACAGACGGACGGTAGAGGACCACTCAAATGGGAACAAAATCACAACATTTGAATTCATAATCTTCTAAACAAGTTTTTCCAACCGGTTGCTTCAAAAACTGAAGGAACATCTTTCTTCAATTCATAGCGCTTTAGAATAAAGGGAACTTGTTGAAACATCATGAAATTCAGAAAAGAGTTGCTTTGGCTTATCTACATTATGAACGGAAAAGATTAAAACCATATTTTAGTATGGATACATTTTTTAGGAGTACCTAAATATTATATTCGCACCTGCACATGAACACGACGTCAACAAAGCTATAAAATTATTTTCCACGAATTCTGTCTTACAAAAAGCAGTTAATGATACTTTTAGATAAGAAACTTTATCTCCTTGATCATAATTATATACATGTATAAACCGGAAGCACATAACATCGAAGTAAAAAATCGAATCATATGACTTGACGTTTTAACATGAAAAAGAAATGAAACATTGTCAAAAATGCAATTGAGTTTACTTTGCAATCTCACTTCTGCTTACAGGCCACAGCAATCTTTAAATATTTTATTTGACAGATTGGTTTCAAGAGATCGTCACTCTTGAAACATAGAGTAATATGTTACTTTCCTGAGAAAAATGAGTTAATGACACCAAATTTAATTTGATGCAATCTCTTTGTAAAGCGCCAAATTTTACGAGAAGTGGATCAAGTCGTTGCAGTGGGAAAAAATTGACATCTACGCAAGAATATGCGAATGCAGTTATAATTTTCAATGTAATAAACTGAAAGTCTCATGTAAGTCCGACTTTGGTTCTTGCCTAAAGTGGCCTTGGACATATAGCGGACCGACTCCAATGTCAACAATCAGGTCCGTATGAACCATTTCTATGTGATTTTCGTTCACAGTGAGAAATATTTATTAAATTTCTTTAAATGTCTGTTTGTTTTGAGGGATAAACGCTGCTTCTTGTTCTCTTGCGACATTTTTGTAACACATAACGTGAACACTGAAAGCGAATAAAGCGAAGTGCGGACCGAGCGAACTGACGAAATTATGCGCTTAAGTGGCACCGCCCGCATTCTTAGTGCGGTACTGGACGAGTTTGCTGGTCTTAGAGTGCCGCTCTCTGTACACCTTGCACCCCTGATCCTCGAACGAAATTCTCGGAATAGCATATTGCGAACTGACTTATTCGGGACTTTCAGTGTAGTTATACAGTTGTCAAGTATTCTTCCCACTGATACGAATTTATTCACTTTTGGCTCAAAATTTGACGCCTTGGGATTTTGTGTGTGATTTCAATCTTATCCTATAAGACAATCTCTCAATAGATAACATTCATCAAATGAAATATGTACATGAGAAATTTGTAGTACAACAAGGGTGTTGTCTAGTGTTCCGTTGCCAGATTACAATGATGCAAATAAAGGAAGATGATCGGCGTGAAATTCAAGACGACTTCCAACGTCTAAATAATGAAAAGTTAATGTATAATTGTATGGATACATTTGATTAGACAATTTTTAAAAGCCTCTTTTGCAAAGTTGGCAACATCGAAGATAGCACATCTGATGGCTTTACTATCGTGTAAAACAATGAAATCCATAAACTTACATTTGGGATTTTACACCTGAATCACGATTCTTTTTCGCTTTAATATATTAGAAACAATTGCGAATCAGGTGCTAAATCCCAAATGTAAGTAACGGATTTTCTTGTTTGGCACGACAGTTTAGAACCATGAGATATCCAACCAATCTCTGATGAAATTTAAATCTATCTACACGGATGTTTACAGTGAATCCATAAACAATTCACTGGTGCAAAATGTAAGCAAATGAACTGATCGTAGCGCTGTTGACGGCGCTCATGCTCCTGATGGTAATGACTTACATATCGGGTTGCTATATAAGAAAAAAGAAAGTCCATTAAAGTCCTCTTAGCTTAGATCATAGGAGAATTGGCGCGACGAAATAGATCAGTATTTAACAACCGAACAAGCTAATGAAGATATTAATATCGCCCAGTGGTGGAAGAAGCATGAAGTCATCTTCCCAAATTTAAAAGTCGTCTAGCAAGAGACTTTTCTTCTATTCAGGCCACTTCAGTCCCGACTGAGATGATTTTTTTTCAAAGCATAGATAATAATTCGGAAGCAGTGAAACAGAATAAGCCAAGCAGACATGATATATACCAACATGCATATTTACACAGTTTTAGTATATTCAATAAAATGGTTTTTAAATATTATAAAAAGACTTTTCTTGAAGAATGCGCATTTTTGAGTTGAGCCGTTTTAAAAATCTTATTAAATTGAATTGCAGAGAACGGCACTTAAAATTTTCTTTAAACTAAGTTAAAGGTTAGATATAACTTGCATACAAAATATTCTTAAATTTTTATGTTACATTCAATGTAGACATATTTTAAAATGTATACAAATGAAAAGTTAATATCTTTAGATGGAAAGCTTAAAAGTCAATTCAAACATTCTATAATCTTCTATATTCTTTATTTCATTAAATAACCAGAGGCCAAAACATCAAACACATTTGTATTTTGAGGAATTTATTTTTGGGTATTAAACTTTTTTAATTTCAATAACTTTTGCAAGATTCTTGATTACTAAATTAATGTCCATTATTTCTTGCCTTGGTTCAGTGTAACGAAAAATCCTGGTTTGATATAAACATGGGGATATGTTGCCAGACCATGTGGCCGTTGATAAACAGGCCGATGACAAGCAGCGTATGTTATTGCTAGTATTGAAGAAAACAGCATAAAGAGCGAAAAAAGACCGCTCATGTTGAATTTGTATCTGAAAGTAAGAAAATAAGACAATTTTATTATCAAACTGAATATTCTGAGATTATTCGATTTTGTGTAACAGATTTGATATAGAGTTGCTCTAGAAAAATGGATCCTTAAGATCATGTCACACTTATTTGACTCCTACCTTACCGACATTACTTCAAAAAAACTCACGTCAACGCGAAATGAAATACCGACTTAAATATAAGGGAAATTGAATAAAGGGCTATAAGGTATGTGTGCATGGATATATATTTTTCTAATTAGAGAAAGAAAATCAGGGAAAAGAAATTTGTTTGTAATTTTAAAACTTCTGGACCATACAAACGTACCTTGGTGCCCTTTATTCAATTTCCCAAATTTTCAGATCGATATCTCATTTCTTGTGGTCGTGAGTTGTTCAAAAAAATTGTAGAGATTTAAAAAAAGTGCCCACCAAAATTTTGGTACAAATAGCAAAAGCTATAGTTCGTAACTATTCGTATCGAACATATATATTTTATATACACTCCCGATGTACAATAGTCTTTTTAATTATTAATTATCTGCGATATGTTTCATTATCTGATGTATGAAAGTCTCCCGTGTATATTAAGATTGATTATAGTTTTAATATTTAAAAGCACGCACCTTTATGATTTTTAAATTTTCTTCCCGAAGCACTTTCGTTTTTGAACAAGAGCTCAAAGAAATGTGCAGGAAGAGATTAAAAAACATTTGTTAGTACGCATACATTTTTTAGAGGTACTAGAATATTGTGCGCGTGGAGCGCTCTAATTGTACTTTGCTTTCAAGAATGTATAATAAAAAAGTTTATAACAAATATTCAAGAATATGTTCAAGTATTTATTTTGAAATCCTCACAAAAGTGTATTAAATGAAACTGACTTGCACTCGTACCTGCCCGTAAACGCGATATCAACAAAGCAGTAAACTTATTTTTTCGCGAATTCTTTTTTATGAAAAAAAGTTTGAAATTCTTCAGATTGATGCTTTTCTTATCACCTTGACGAAAATAATATATGTATGAATTTGCTCTGAAAAAATAGATCTTCAAGGCCATATCATACTTACCCGCCCAATTCCTACCTTACCGACATTACTTGAGAACAATTCACGTCAACACGAAATGACATACCGATTTGAATATTAGAGAAATTGAATAAAGGAATATAAAGAACGTTTATATTGTTCTCAACTTTTAGAATTAGACAAAGAAAATTTTTCAAAATTGATTTTTTTGCAATTCCGGAAATTCAGGAATGTATAGAGTTTTATTAGTGACCCTTGTTTAATTTCTACGTAGGAATCTGTTCAGTATAGCACGCCCTTAAGGCGATAAAAACCTAAAGTATAATAAAAGTATGCATGCGGAAACACTACACATTATACATTAGTAATCATATTTTTTGAACTCAACACAAAATTTTAAAAAATTGTTAGAACACTACACTATCTACAATTAACTCGATATAATCAAATTCTATGTAAGAATACTCTACATATGACCATAGTTCACTTTTTATCAGTGATATTCTAAAAACTCTATACACAAAAAAAATTGTATGTATGAGCAAATTCTACACAAAACAATGAAAAACAATAGAAAAAGTATTGTGGTGTGCAGATTTTTGCTATACTAATGTCCCGAAAGCAATCGGAATTGGGTATATTTCATGTTCGAAGGAAAAGTATAACGCACGTGCGCTTATGGCAATCACCAATTTTTAAGATGCGTTTTTCTCAAAAAGCCGTTTTTCTAATTTCCAACTTTAAAAATGCCACGGCGACTCATTTTTTAACCCAGAAGGTTCGTATTGAGCTTTAAATGACGGAAATTCATCCGGCTATATGACTGTATACGTATTTCCATACCGACCATAAGGGCCCTTATTTTTATGCGGACACCCAAAAATGATATTAAATCATTAAATTTGCTCGTATAGAATATGTTTGCATAGAATTTGATCAAGGAAATTATTCATTTCTTGAAGATTTTTATTCAATTAATATTCGCTTTGTGTAGAATTTCACAGTATTAAGTATAGCTGTGTAGGGTTTTCATTTTATTTTTAAATTTTTGTAGCGTTTTAAAGTGGGAATGTCCAAGTGTACCAAAATTATCATAAGAATAATAGTCCAGCTTGTCACCAGGGGCTATTTGTACCAAATTTACGGTACAAATAGCCAACGTCGTCATTCGGAGCTATTCGTATCGAAAAGTCTCATTTACTAGAACTTGCTTATACATTAGTCTTTTTAATTAATAATTATCTACTATATGTTTCATTACCTACTGTAGGGAGGACTCCTCTATACAGCGAAACTAATTATAATTTCAAATATTTAAAAGCACCCACCTTTATGAAACTTAATTTTCTTCTGAGAGTACTCTCGTTATTGAACACTAGCTGGAGGAGATGAGTCATCATTTGTGTTTCTCTCTCTATATTTGTAATTGAAAAACAATAAAAGATCACATAAACTTTTGACTAACGCTGAAAGAGATTAAAAACATATTTTAGTACGGATAAATTTTTTAGAGGTACTAGAACATTCTCGCACCTGCACATAAACACGATATCATCGAAGTAACACAATAAATCACAGACATATTTTTTATCTGTAGTTGTATAAACTTAATGTATATAAAGTATCATAAAGCTGTTGAAAGCATCTGACAACTACAATTATCCGATTCCGGATAATTTTTATCGCAAGGCAGACAACCACATTCACAACTTTATATGTAGTTATCAATCGTTTGCAGCGTTTTTATCTAACATCAGATGGAAAACATCTCTGGGATTTACTTTGAAAATATCAAATCATACAATCGGACGTTTTGAAAATAAAAAAAGAACTGAAACATTATCAAAAATGCAATTGAGTGTACTGTGCAATCTTAATTCTGGTTCTAAGGCACAAAAATCTTTAAATGTTCCACTTCAGATTGGTTTCAAGAGATGAAGACCCTAAAACCATAGGGCACTATCTCACTTTTATGACAGAAATGAGTTAATGTTACCAAAAGGAAAGTTAATGTAATCTCTTTGCAAGGCATCAAATCCGCATAATTTTTTTTATTTGTTTGCTCCCACAGGCGGAATTTGTTAGTATGTCCGAAAAAACAGAATGCACAAAATTTTGGTCAAATTGGTTAATATTTTTACTCACCAAACATGGGCCTTGAAATTCCCCATGGCATTCACATATTTCTTGAAATATTTGTTCTATTTTATGTCGTGAAATTGCATACATTTCAGCGGTTTTCGGCCTGAGGCATACGATGACTAATTTTTCAACTTCATACAGAGGAGATCTGATCAACGGACATCTGTTGTATCGACACTCATGGTAGAGAAAATATTTCAGAACAAATTTCGTTTGAAACGAAAAATAAGTTCCGACAATTTCACTGCGAGCCGGATTTGAACTGACATCTCCTCTTTTCATGGGAGGGGCTTTAACCAATTCAGCTATCGCAGTACGCTAGTGCAAATTTTGGAAATTGCATTTGGTCAACCGGATGGAAGATATCTGCCAACTGATCAACAGATATTTTTCAAAATCAAAATAATTCGTATTCAAAAATGGTCTGTAACAAATCTGTAGACCCTCTTTGGGTCAATAATTTTGTTATCAAACATTTCATTATGTCTTATGTCGTTTTGCCACAAATTTAATATTTTTGTTTTAGGTCTCATTTTTCACAAATAAAACGAAAGCTACGCATCTTATTGAAAAATGGCCAATAAAAGTTTGTAGACCTTTTCAAGGCTAACTATTTTATCAAAGATTATTCTACTGTATCTTGTGTCGTTTTCCCAAATTTTTTTTTCCAGTGTCATTTTTCACGATTAATACAAAATCTACGCACTTTATCAAAAAAAGGTCGGAAAAAATTCGTCAATCTTTTCTAAATGAACAATTTTTAATTCATTGATTTTTTTCGTATCTTGCATAATTTGACCGTAAAATGGAATTTTTTATTTTTTAGATTTTTTTTATGGTTGAAAGCAAAACTGTTGGCGAAAAAAGGCTGGTTAACGAACGACGACAACGACGACAACGACAATAGACAAACACTATCGTAAAATCTATTTTTTTAGATTCAGGGGGTTCTCGAAACGCGGAGATTTATTGAAATCCGCGAAAGTCAATTTTACATGTAACCAATAGCTTCTCATTGAGATTAGAATGTAAAAAGCTCATTATTATATTTTTCAACGAAATACTTTGAAACTTCGTGAAAACAAACTGTTTGGTTTCAGAAACTACTCGATAATTTAAAAAATCCAAAATCAATCATCATAATTCGATGCCTTGGGATCTAGTGTGTGATTTTAATTCATTTTTATAGAACAATCTCTAAATAGGTAAAACTCATCAAATAAAATATGCAAACGAAAAATTTGTACAACCACAAGGTGCAATCTGGTACTTTGTTGCCAGTTTACAATCATGCAAATGAAATAAGATGACAATCGGCGCGAAAGTTGAGACGACTTCCAACGTCAAAATGATGGGAAGTTAATGTATATATAATTGTATGAATCCAATTTCAAAAACTTCAATCTGTTCGAACACATACAAATTTAAGAGAAAACCAAATTCATGATCATCTTACAGAGCCTCAATATGCTATCTCAATACAATTTGCCCTGATTTTGAGCCACAAAGTTCTACCTTAAAATTCAATAATACAGAAAGACAAAATTTTAATTTTTGTGTACCCAAAGACCAGACTAGGTGATCTCGAAAAGATTTGATGTCCTAAAAACGAATCGTTTGTCCAAATTTTTCCTATACGTCAGCAAAAATGGTCATTTTCAGCCATATTTAAACCAATATTACACAAGCAACATTTTTTACTCAAAACTGCTTACGTCATCGTTTAGTCCTCCTTTCAACCTTTCATTTTCGTTTTGAATCATCCTGAACTGATTTTTTGTCTCGAGAGAAAGTTCATTAACCATTTCTTCGCTTTCTTCAACATCTTTGCTTATTCTTCAGTGTAAACTGAAATGGTTAATGTGTCACATCTCGGAGGAAATAAATTGGTTCGGGATGATCCAAAATGAAAATGAAATGTAAAAAGAAGTACAAAGCGAACACGCAAGCGGTTCTAAGCAAAAAAATTCCCTGCTCGTGTTATATTGTTTTGAATATGGTGGAAAATGGGCATTTTTGTACTGTCAGATTAGGATATCTCGAAATCTTGACGTATAGGAAGAATACGGGCAACGGATTAACTTTCATGACATTAAATCCCTTCGGTGAAAAAATTGTACTATTTTTTGATTTTAAATTTCATATGACACTTTTTCAACTATTGATTAGAATTTCTCACATTTGCGACTTCGCAATCCGGCAGTACAAAGTATAATGTCCAAAATTTGATGTTGAGGTAACGTTAGAGCCATGGCTACCATCATAACCAACATACTTTCACGCGAAACGCGATATCCAGTTGAAAATTTTGAAAACTAAATGAAAAGCACTAAGGAACGTTTGGCTGGTCCAAAGTTTTTATATTTATAAAAAAATTTATTCTCTTACATTTTTCTTCCTTTACTTATAATTATAAAAATTCAGGGCTGTACAAACATTCCTGGGTGCTTTTCATCTAGTTTCCCAAGTTTTTAACTGGATATCGCGTTTCGTGTAAACGTAAGTTGATTAAAAAAAATGTGAAAAAAAATGTTGCAGTTACTCTTACATGTCCTTAAGTTGATTAATCTCTTCAGAGGTCTTTGTCTTTTATAAGTCCAAATTTTTTTTGAATTTTATTCTAACCAACTTACATTCAAACACACAAATACGATATCCAGTTGAAGATTTGGAAAACTAAATAAAAACCACTAAGGAACATTTATCTGATCTTAAATTTTTATAATTATGAAAAAAGTTTTTCTAAGAGTATAAAAATTTGGGACACTATATTTGAAAATTCCCGCAAATATTCTTGTGTATTCGACATTTCTAGGTATATCGACCAATCGTGTGTTTGCATAGCCAAACTGCGCGTGAAGTACTTGTTTTGAGTGCTTGGTGTGCGTGTCTCATGGTTACGTTGATAAAAATTTGTATGAATAATGTATTTTTTAAACTTAAATAGCTATTAAAACTTCAAAAAAACTTAAATATTCCATAATAGTATTATTAGTTATTTAAAAAATTGAATTTTGAACTCTGAAGAAATTCTGAAAAAATATGAAGAAATTTTTTCAATTGGTCTGAAGATTTTCTAAGGAAAATTCTGGAAGACCTAAAGATTTAGTTTTTGCCACCTGGCAGCACTGCTGAAGATATTGATATTGCCCAGCGTTGGAAGTAGCATAAAGATGTCTTTACAATTGTAAAGAAGATGTTTTTTGAGTTGGCATTAGGGTCTAGAATTTTTTCAAATATTCTATTATATATATATATA
>JAUMHM010084917.1:0-12004 GCA_032362435.1 Melikaiella ostensackeni
AGGCCTGACATTTTCTCTGAGAATATTCTGACATTTTCTCTGAGAATATTCTGACATTTTCTATCGGTAGGGTATCACCGGAAAGTGCTCAGAGCCTATTTCATTGCCCACTTCCATTCTAACCATCAGCTTCCTTATTGTTGCTTCTGCCAGAATATAATCTACTACGGTGTCCCCTTTACCTGTGAACGTCATTTCTCTTTCTTCATCTCCCTTGGTATTGCCGTTATGAACAAACCATCCCGCCTCTTCCAACAAGTCCAGAAGCCTACTGCCCTCCTGATCCGTTTACTTATGCTTCGAGTTTCAAACAAAGACCTCCTTTTATTCGTCCCACACCTCTCCTCCTTGTTCACCGGTCCATGCATGCAGGTCTCCTCTATCAGCACCAATTCCTCCTCCTTTTTCCCACGGGGATGATGCTGCGTGATAAAAATTGGGAACAAATATTTTCAATATGGCCGCTTATGGAGCGACACATGCGCCTATGTGAGAACTGGGGTAACTAAAATCCCAAGCGGCCGTACGGGCGGGATATTTAAATTTGAAATATTGTATTTATTAATGTTGTCAATAATTTGTATTACCGTTCATTGATATTATTACATACAACAATTGAAGTACATAATAACGTCAATAAATAGCATTATGAATTATTGACAACATTACTGGTAAATGAATAAAATAAATAAAAATAAAGTGCAGCGTCTGCGACTTGTTCATTCTTGATCTTGTTGAACGTGTTGAGTCCAATTCCATTCTGAAACAGGTGTGAATAAAACAAGCATACATTAGAAATCTACATTAAAGCAGGAAACATATTAGTAAAAACTTATATAATTTGTGCGATAACGTCTAATTTACAAAAACTGGGTCCCCAATGCTATAAACACTTTGAGATTAGGTTTTACTCGCGGTTCATCGTAAGCAACTTTTCATAAATATTTGCTGAAAAAATGGTTGCCCTACTTTTCATACATTTAGAGACAGAATTTTTAAATTCGTTTATCCATATAAATAAAAATTTGCACTCACCTTATTATATTATTATTCTATTTTTTAATTAGAATTCGCTGAAACATAGCTGACATGGCTTTGCCAGCTTTGCTTCAGCCATAATATCAGTGCTACCACACAAACGATTTCAGAGTTCACTACAATTTCGCTAACTGAATATTTTCAAAGTCTCTAGAAAGGACCCCAGATCGAGCTGGGCCGAAAGTCAGATTCGTCACCGGAAGTTCCTATGCTAGCTCCACCCTTGTGCTTTTTCCTTTGTCCATTTCCTTATCATTCTCCATCCTCCCTCTTCTCCTCTTCTCCTAAACACCCATACAACAGCCACAAACACTTTCTCCACTTTTATTCTTCCCGCCATTGTTCCATCCTTTTCTTCCATATCCTCTTCCTTTTCTTTCTCTCCACCATCCATTTCTTACCCCTGACAACATGCCACGCATACCTCTCCTTTTCACATAATCCTTCCTCGCTGCTTGCATCTTCCACACATATTCTTTCGGTAATATTCTTTTCATGCCTTTCCACTCTTTCTCATCCACCCACATTTAAATCGTTTAGTCATGTTTTGAACATCCTTCTGAAGGCGTCTAGTAAGTTCTGAGATAAGCTTTTCGTTTAGAAATAATAGCAAGTTAAAATTTTTTTCTTGTCTTGACCACATGAAACTGTTTTAGTAGGTCCTTGAGAGTAGAATTCAAGAAGAATCATTGAAAAATAATAGTTTTTTTTTAGAAAGTGTGAATGAAAGAAAAAAGTGAAACAATACAATTCACGAAAATTCAGTTTTATTCTAGTTTTCTTATTATTTATTCATTCTATTATTATTATTATTATCTATTTATTTTACTCCATTTTCCAGAATATCATGTTTTTATTAAAAATTCAATTTTCATAAAATATTAAGATTTAGCTCTGTCACAAAATAGCACCTGGAAGTTATGGCATTTCAATTTTTAAAACTTTTCTTGAAAAACACCGGTTGAAAAGCTGGACTACCTCGTGTATATCATCATAACTAAATTTTCTACACTTCTCTTGAATATTATTTCAATAACGTGCTTAACAAACGGGGTCAAAGTTAATTTTTGACGGACTTCTCAGTTTCGACAATGAATTTCTGCGCACTTATGAAGTTTTCTGCTTCCATACAAAATACGCACTAGTGGCGTTTCATGGCAATATTTCAAACTATATTTTGGTCTGGCGCCAAATTCGAACACTTCACCATAACAGTTCTAGGGATAAAAAACTAGCGTGTCCCAAAATAGCCCCGGTTAACGGTAGCTGCTTTTCAAATGATAAACTCACAAACGACAATTAATATAATACAATATTGTAATAGATTTTATCATTACATGAGAATTTCATTGAAGAGAAATATTATTCAAAACGAATGCAATCCTCACACATGGTATAAAATCTACCTTTAGAAATGTAATAACATATAAATGCCCTCATCAAATTCGCTAACAATCAGAGGAGGTCACGAAGCAACTTGGGTTCGGTCATCTGTATAATTCATTATGCAGATGACCAAACCCATTTTTTCATTTTTATTATGCATTATGCAGTAAATTCATTATGCAGCATTGATTATCATATTTTCTTATACTCTTAGCGAATTATGGGGATAGAAATTAGACCTTTGGTTTTCCTTTAGTAGCAAGTATGTTGGTGATTCAGGCATCTAGAGAAACATTCCACTTTGTAAAGCGAAGCGACTATATGAAATTGCTTCCTTCGATTGCCTAATAATCTTCTGCTTCAAAACATTGTACAAATGAATTTCTATGGGGCTTATAGAAAATAGCAGAGAACCCATAGAAAATAGCAAAGAAACCATCAAAGATTCGAAAGTTAGAGAAATGGAAACACCGCGCTGCAATCAAACAAACAACGCAATTTTGTATAATACAATTGAGAGAACACTCACACTTTTAGAAAAAGACTCAACAATCGTCACGAAACATATCTCATCGAATCCCTCTGAATACGAGAAATGCGGCGTTACAATACAAATGCTCGCACGAGCCAAACACAGTCCCATGTAGAAATCGCCCCATTTATCTCCATTCCAATTAGGGCAATGGTCAGAATATCACTACAACAAGTGGATTAGTAAGTTCTAGTCAGGACTCTTTATTATCCTGTCAAGACTTTCCATTCTTCGTGACTAGAAAAACTATGCACGTCTAGTGAGGTCCTAATACTGTATTTTAGCCAAGGTATAGTTGGGTCATGATTAGGATAAAAAGACCGAAAAGTTCCAGTCAGGAACTGGTCAGGCCTTAGCATATCTCATTGCACTATTTATTGTGTTCAGAGCCGAATTGGATTAGAATATTTTTTTTCGATTTTATATTTTTCTCAATAATCGTTTTAGATGTGAATTTTTGTGCAATGTTTATTGTATTAAGGGAAAAAAATTTAATAGGTAGATTTCAATAAAATAAATCCTTTTTTGACAAAAAAGTTCGAGGTTCATTCATCAAATATCGTGAGAATGGCAGAAAATGAATTTGAAAAATTCGAAATTTTAAGAATTTTTATCACAGTATTGCCAGTAACATCAGACTCTGCAATCCAAATTTTTGAAAGAACTGGGTGGTATTCAGTTTATATAATTCAATAGAATGTTTATAGCTATTTTCACAAAAAAATTTTCATCTTTAAGAATTCATGAAGTTTTTATTGTTTCTTTTATAGGTAATTTTTTTTTAATATTAGGAATATAGCAACATAATACATACCAAATTTTTTATTTTGACAACATGAATCAATTAATGTATTGAGAAGAAATCTATTTCCAAATGAAGTTATGATATGTACAGATTTGTACATTTTTCTACATTTTTCCAAAGTTTGTAACGGAGAAACTTTCTTAATTTTGGGAATATACCAATCTACTAAGTTCACTCGTTATGATGAAACAAATCGATTAATACATTCAGCAGGTCTATACGGCAAAATCAAATTATGATACATACAGCTTTGTCAATTTGTTTAACGATTAAAGGATAAAAAATTATTAATTTTTGAAACACACCAATATTTAAAGTGTAAAATTTATTCGTGTTGATGGAAAGAATCTATTGAACTGAATACAAACCTTCCACGACTTATAAAAGGTAAAAAAAAACAATAAATGATGATAAGAAATTATAAATAAATAAGAAACAATAAATAATGAGAAACGCAGGTGAAATCGCCTTTCCATCCCCTCAGGCTCCTTTTACAATCTGAAAATACTTTTATCATAGCAGTCTTTTATATCGTGATCATAGAAAATACATCAGCCTGATTCGTGTCAAAGAATTATTTCTTTATAATAAAACAGTTCTCTATAAGAAAGCACAGTGTTCCTGAAATGATCACAATTAAAGATACACTATATAATAAGCGCGCCCACCAAACTACTATGCAACGTTTTTTTCTCTTCATTTATTTCGCACACATCAGTTTAGTTGAGTTTATTTAGCTGAATTCCGTTGCTTTCTCTGGAATTCAATTGATTTCAAAGAAATTATAAGACATGCAGTTAACTTCGGTCATGGAATTCGCGTTAACTCTAGTTCAGCTGTTCATATAAATTTGTATTTCTTAATTTCTTGTGATTTGCATTATCTTACTTATTTTTTCAAACTTGAAAATAATTTGGTAAACAATTGTCTTATAATTTTATAATTGACAGTTATATTGTCGTACAACACTACATATTCAGTATGGTATCTTACATTTAAATGTAACTTAAAGTGCTTGCAAAAAAGTAAAGTGTTAAAAATAGTATTTCAAGAAATTTTTACACATAAATATTGCCTATACCATTGTTTATCCGTGTGTGATAAGATAACAGAAAGTATATTTTGTTTTGATTTGTCAGCGTGCTCTCATAAATTGCACAAACCAGTTTCCTTATGACATATATTAGATGTTCAGGAAGTGCGATGTGATAAAACATGCTTTCCATCCTGTGACAAAAAACAAACCTGCCAGGTTACTTTCATTGGTTTTATTTGCAGAGATAAAGTATAATGGCAAGTATGTACTTTTATTGAATACATATCTATATTTTCAATTTATTCATATTATAGAAACTATGACTATTATCAACCGGGTTGATCTCCCGCTCGTCGAGTCGCAAGGGTGTATGGAGAGGGAACCTTAAGAAGTTGATCAAAACACATATCACTTTAACACCGTTTTATTGCACTGCTTCTACAACACTTTTCGACACTTTTCGACACTTTTACATTAGCTTTAATGTGACTTTTCACAAGTGGAAGGTTTTTTTGCGAACACTACGCGACTATCGTCTTCTTGTCCTTTTCTCGGAGTACTGGGTATTCGAGGATCCTCCTTCACCCCTTCTCCCGTCAAAATAGGTATTCTCCGCGAACCTCAAAGTCGTTTTACCTCTGTAGGTATTCGACGAGAGGTTCCCGTTCCACCCAGGTATTCTCCGAGAACACCCGGTTTTTCACCTTATTAGTGATCAGGTTTTCCTTGGAGGTCGGAAACTTTTCACCCTCCAAATTTAGACTGACCCGTTACTCTGAAATCAACTCAAGTTCACACCGTCGACAATCGACGTAACAACGTTATTCCACTGACAGCAAAACTCTGATAATAACTGAACTAAACTATAATCGAACTAAATATAACCTTTTAAATTCAACTTTCATTCTTCATCATGAAGAAAATTAACATCAAACAATTCATACCCGATCTCAATACGGCTGACCTTGTCCCTACCCTCAAACGCGCAACCTTCCTTTTCCCACCATGAAAACCGAGCTCGACGACCCTAGGCTTCTAGTTGTTCGACTGCAAGATCCAATTTTATTTTGCCTCTCCATATTTGTGATAAATATGAAACAAGGGCAGTGCTTCGAATGACAGTCAAACATTTTGCGAAATGATCTATATTGGGGAGTACAGCATCGCTGTCGTCTTCCACGAGTGCGGCAAATTCCCTTTTTGCTTCAGTTTTCGGCGGCTTCTCTTCGCTCAGGTCGGCTTGCCTCGTCCAGTTTGCTTTTAATTTATAAAGAAATGATGCGTCTTGGAGCCATTTTGTCATATGGTCATTTACATCCCCAGAGTTTTTTGTCGCTCTGTCCGCTGGATTTTCTTTAGATGGTATCTATCTCCATTTGGACACATTCGTTAGTTTGTCGATTTCCCCAAGTCGGTGTGCCACGAAAGCTTCGTATCTTCTGGGGTCGGCTCGAATCCAACGCAAAACCGTACGGGATCCAGCCCAGATCACTCTTCGTTTAACTTTTATCTCGAGCTTTTGTATAATAGTAGTTCCCAATCGAATGGCTAGTAGGTTTCCTTGCAGTTCCAGTCGGAGAATTGATAGAGGTTTGACGGAACAAACCCTCGCCTTGCCCGCCACGAAAGCGACTTGAATTGTTTCATCTCTCCATTATGCCCGTAGATACGCTACAGCGGAGTATACCTTGTTGTTGGCGTCGCTAAATACGTGTAGTTCTATGTTTTCTGGTAATTTAGTGCGACTGAAGTACGCTCGCGGTATCTGATAACGTTCGACCCTTTTCAGCTCGCCAATCCATGTCTTCCACTGCTCAATCTAACCACTTATCTATTTATCATCCCATCCAACACCACTGCGTCACACGCCCTGGAGCAAAATCTTACTCCTGGTCGTGTAGGGCAGCAACATCCTTACGGGATCATAAACGGACATCATGATTCCTAACATTTCTCATTTGGTTAGAATTGTCGTACCGTGAAGAATCAGCTGTGGTATTTCCTTCATATTTAAATTGAACGATATTGTATCTTTGGTTGGACTTCATTCTACACCCAGAGTTCTTTCTATCTGATCTCGAGACAGACTGACGGCCTCGTCAATACGTCCTTCAATAGGCAATGCTTTTAACAATCATTCGCTGTTGCTAGCTCACCTTCTTATCTCAAACCCTCCATGTCTATGGATCTCGGTGACTTCTCGGATTCTTTCAATACCTTCTTCTACCGTATCTCCACTGTCTAAGTAGTCGTCGACATAGTGTTTGATACCTATCGCTTTAAAAGCCAGAGGATATTTCTTTTCGAACTTGAGGGCATTTCGGTTGATAATGTACTGTGCTGTACATGGGGAGGATGTCGCTCCGAATATCATCGATGTCATGACATATGTATCAGGTTCCCGGTTACGGTCCATTTTTCGCCAAAAAAAGCGTTGCGCTCTTTGATCTTCTTTACAGATTTTTATTTGTAGGAACATTTCCCGAATATCTCCCATAAACGCAACGGCCCTTTGTCTGAAGCGCATAAGTATTCCCAACAGCGAGCAAACAAGGTCAGGACCCGACAGCAGGTTATCATTTAGTGAAACTCTTCTTGTTTTGGCTGCTGCATCAAACACGAGTCGAACCTTGTCCGGCTTGCTGGAACTGGTTGCGCCGAAATGCGGCAAGTACCAAATACGTCCTTTGCTATTTTTAGAACCTGTTATCTTTCGCGCATAGCCTGACTCAAAAAAATTTCCAATTTGTTCACAGTATCGTCGTCCATATTCTGGATCTTGATCAATTTTTCGCTCTAGTGACATGAGACGGTTAAAGGCGTTTTCCCGATTATTCGGCAATTTTACATCGTCATTCTTCCATAACAGTCCTACTTCCCATCAGGAACCTATACGTTTCGCCGTTGTATCTAATACATATTCTGCCCTAGCTTCCTGTTAATTTTTGCGACTATAACTCGTAATGCCAATACTTTCCAGATTAAAGTTGGCTTTAACAAGTGTATGCAAACCTGCATCTGACACAGATTCCTTGTAACTTTCCATACTATCGCTCGTCTTCAACGTACAAACATTTTCCTCTTGTTCAACCAATCAACTTGGGAATTGTCCGTGTACCAACCACCCAAGTCGCGTAAGTGATGCAGCTGGTACGTAACGCGTAATACAATGCATCTATATCGGTGTAATTAAATCCCAGTGATCTTGTCCAATCAGTAGTTTGGGTTCAGCATGTGTGTAATCTTTTGTATCGATATTATTTAATGACTGATGTGGGAGCGTCAGACCCCTCATAGTCCCAGCACCAATTATGGCCTGGATTTCAGTACTATCCGGTGCGCCAATTTCAAATCGCACCCATTGACTAGACGAGTCCGGAACTCCCAACTTCCCAACACACGTTAGACACAATGGATCAGGGAGTCCTTCGATTCCGATATTTTTCGCAACTTTTGCTTCTAATAGTGTCACCGTCGATCCCTCGTCCATCAGCGCGAATATAATAGTGTTCGCTTTGGGCCCGTATACTCGCACTGGTGCTATCTTTGATAGGACGAGTTTACTTGTGTTTAGTCATGATTGTTATGCCTGTCTAGTTTTTTATTTTAGCGCTTTCTCTCGTAATGATAAGATTTCTTTTTTGCTCCTGCTTCCGCATAATCTATAGAGTAACGGATGGCACGTATTAATACAGTTTGTGACGTTACATTTTCTTGAATCTTTTGAGAGACATTGGATTAAATGGTGTTCTGTACTTTTTAGACGACGGAAACAAACTCTAGCATCGGTGGACCAATTCCAGCGGTTCGGAATGGATAGTTTCTCCAATCGATCGCGGTCTTCTATCTTGTGAGAAATTGCGTTACAATATAGACAAGTAATTTCTTCTTTGCTACGTTTGAAGTCCGGCAGTACGTTGTCATATGTCTCACCTTTGGTATGTACATTTTTCAGCAAAGCGGGTATTCACTCGTTGAAAACTGCGATCTTCCCATTTACGTTTATTATTTCGATTTCTCTCGGAATGGAGCCCTAACCCTCGATCTTGCCGTCTCGATGGCACGGTGGGCTCAATGAACCCAGCCTTACAAGCGATCTCAGCCTCGTAGAACAAATAATTCGACAGTGTAACCAGTGGGGGCTCCTCAGGTTTCCTTTTCTCCTTCAAACATCGATTGCAGTTATGAACCATAGTAACTGACAGTTTTTGAATTATTTTCCTAATAAGCTCAGTGCTGTGAAGGTATCCAATATGATTGACGGCTTCCAACGCTGCGACACAATTTTTTACTGTAGTAGCAAATGTTGTAAAGTCTGCATTTACACCGCTAAGTTTGGGCAAGCCCTTGAGCTTTTGAACTATACGGCCAGCAACCACACTGTCCTCTACGAATCGTAAAGCTGGTAATAGCATGATCTGGTTTGTATCTCTAGCAGTCACCATTAGTGAAGCCACCGCTTCTCGTACCTCTCCTTTTAAACTTTCATGTAAACGCATAATATTTTCTTGTTCGTCAAAACCGATTTTTATCGTACTTCCTTCAAAGGCCTTTTTAAAGATTGGCCACTTTAATACCTCCCCATCAAAGTTCGGTAGATTTTTCCCAACCGACATACGTTTAATGACACCCTGACTTAAATTCTCAAATATTGGCGCTGCACGCGCCTTCATAATCGTCCGCGTCAATTGTTGCACGAGTTCATTTAAATTATTATTATCATTATAACACAAGTCATCGTCGTCGCGAACCCTACTTGTAGATGGCATATCTTCTGAAGAGGTGCGCAGCCATTCGTTGGTTCATCGAAATTTGGTGAGCGTAGAACAAATATTTCTAGTGAGCTGATGTGCTCAGGTATATAAATGGAAAAGAGCGGCAAGGTTGATCGAAAGTCGGAATTTTTCTTTCCACTTCGTTTCCAATTTGAATAGACTGAATTCCAAAGATCAAGAGAGAAAATTATTCCTTCACATTAGTAAACATTTATTTAGTGAAATTTTGAATTTCAATATTCATTTGAATAGCTTTAATATTTTGTGTTGAGAGAAATATCTCATTGTTATAAATCAGCAATTCCTCTCCTAATTTTACGAAAAACGCTCAAAAGTTTCATGCTGTTATTGTTTCGTGAAATGATGATATGTTTCGTAAAATTATGATAAATGTATATGAAAATTCACTCACAAGTTTCGTAAATTTGAGATAAATTTTGGCGAATTCCGTTACCAATTTTGTAATTATTAGTTATAATTACGAAGTTACTACTTTACAAAAGTTTCGGAAAATTTTATGAAATTCCCGATACCTTCACGTTACTGTATCTTAACTTTACGAAATTTCTAATAAAATTACGAAATTTTCACGGACTTTTCGTACTTTTACGTTAAATTATGAAAAGAGTAATGTAATTTTCATGTTACATGTAACAGCATGAAGCTGCAATTCAGTTTTATAAAATTAAGACAAAATTTTAACTGTGTACTTATAACAGAAAATTACGTACATTTTTTCGTAATCTAAGGTAAATTTTACGAAAATTCTTGTCTATGATTACAGAGCTGCAGTTCAATTTTCACAAGAATTTTTATTCGCGAAAATGAATGAAATTTTGAAAAAAAATGAGAAATGTACAAATTCACCTCAGTTACAGCTGATATAGGTATATCAAAATATTTCTTATTATGCGTAGAAGACGCACGCTTATGTAGATTTTAAGAAATAAACAAAAATAAATTGGAGACTGCTATAGTAGAATATTGTTGATTTCACATCCACATTTAGTTTAAATAATTAGAGAATTATTCGTAATAAACTAAACAAAGGGTCCCGGGGCATAAGGACATGAGTGCCAAATTTCGTAAATGCGTTTTATCAGCTTAAACTAATTGATTTGACCTAACTCATGTCTCTGTAGAGGATTATGGTCCAATGCAATTTAGAAGTGAGTCAAAATCCAGGTTTGGTAAATTTTTTTAAAAGTAATTCCTTCTTTTCACCTGTTATTTTCACGATTTAATAGAAGTAAGTAATAGCTCGAAAGTGCTTTCTTGTTTTTTTTTTCTTTTAATTGGCAGATAAAAGAGTTATGCAACTCTATGTGTGACAATATTCTCGTCTTTGGGGACGTGCCGTACATTTGACAATGGTTCTCCTCGAAAGTAGTTGCTACTTTTAGGACGTGCTTTTTGCGGTTCGATACAGCTATATAATAGCTCAAAAGTACATTTTTTTAAATTAGAAATGAAAGAGTATTGCAGATTTTTTTCAGGTCGGGCGTTTTTTGGGACGCGCCGTTATTTAATGAAGGTTTTCTTGAAGTTGGTTGCTTTTTTAAGCTCTCTTTTCGCGAATCAATAGAGCTAAGTAATAGCTCGAAAATAGTTTCTTGTTTTTTTTATTTTTTTTTCTAAATTAAATGCGTTGAACTTAGATAGTTTCGTGTCTCTCCTGAAAAATTCGGGTTTTGGTACTTATGCCCTTGAGTCCCGAGACTCTTCAAATACCTAAAACAACAAAAGGATTTTTTTTTTAAGAATTGCAAGAATTAAGTGAGTCAATTTCTAAAATTTCTAATAGGAGTAAGCCAACAATTTGATGATCATTATACATTGAACTGGCCAACTTTAAAAATATATATATATAGAAAGTAAATTGCGCATTTACGATTGAAAAATTTAAAATCCGTTGGAACAAACAAAAATGTCAGATGGAAATATTTGAATGGAAGATCTATTTTTACTTAACCAATTAATAAATTAGTGATAGGTGTAGATTATTTCCAGGAAAATTCAAATGTTGTTTTAGAGTCTAATAGATTTGATAGTAGTGAATAATTTATGCCAGATATTCTCAGCAGGTACATTAAAACAAATCAAAGAGTGAGTTTGAGATATAATATCACTCGTATTTCAGTCAAAAAATCATTTTTTCGTCAAATTATTTTCCAAAAACAAAATATCTCGAATAAAATTAATACTTCTAATGAATAATAAAAAATTCAGTGATTAAAGGAACTCACCTATAAGTGAAGTTCAATCGGAATTGTATGTAGAGCCCCTTCCAAAGAGATCACCAAGTAGTACCTCCCACTCCATGTCGGTGCTGCCACAGGTTGACCGTCAAATTGAAAAATTTTTCCTACCTTATCAACATTTCCCTCGACTGTCGTTTTGACGCTACAACACTCATACTTCAAAGTCTTGCC
>JAUMHM010084918.1:0-12003 GCA_032362435.1 Melikaiella ostensackeni
GTGTTGATGGTACCTTACGACGCAAATCCGACCACGTGCATAGTATATATATATATATATATATATATATATTCAAGGATGAGTGCTTCAAGTGTTAGAATTGAACTTCTCAATAAGGGTAACTATGATACGTGGAAATTACAAATGCAAGCCGTGCTAGTGAAAAACGATTTGTGGGAATTCGTTAGTGGAACAAAGGTGAAACCGGAGACAGGTGAGAATAACGTAAATGCCGCGGAGGTACAAGCGTGGAAGAAAAGTGATCAAAAAGCAAGATCGGACATAATTTTATCGATATCTCCGAGTGAACTGAAACAAGTGAAAAACTGTAAAACTTCTCAGGATATGTGGACACGTTTACGTGAAATTTATCAATCGCGGGGTCCGGCCAGAAAAGCTGCGTTACAGAAAAGGCTGACTCTACACAGAATGTCCGAGGGCAGTGACGTTCGCGATTATTTAAACGATTTTCTCGATACGGTAGATAAACTCGGTGATATGGATATCGTGATTAATCCGGATCAATTAACGATTATGTTACTATACAGTTTACCCGCGAGCTTTGAGAATTTTAGATGCGCGATCGAATCGCGTGACGATTTGCCGTCGCCGGATGCCCCCCGTGCAAAAATTACGGAAGAGAACGATGCTCGAAAGAACGGGGCGCGAGGGGAAACGTCGGATGCTATGTATGTTAATAAAAATTCTGGTCGTCGAAATAAGCCCGGATCAAGGGAGACATATTCGGAGAAAGAAAAAGAAGTGTCTGAATTTCGATGTTATGTATGTAAAATGCTGGAGCATAAAAAAGCTGATTGTCGATTTAAGAAGAATAAAAAGCAATCTGCTAAATTGTCACAAAACGTGTGCTTTAATACTGTGGAAGCAACGGCGCTTCAATCGACCAGACAGAAACAGGATTAGTGTCTCGATAGCGGGGCGACAACGCATTTATGCAATGATTCAAAAAAATTTCGCGCAATTAATGTTTCTTATCGTGGCATATTAAATCTTGCAAACAGTTCGACAACGGAAATTAACGGAAAGGGAACTATGCAATTTGTGGCTGAAATATCAGACAGTAAGAAGAGCATCTCTCTTACTAACGCGTCACATGTACCAGATCTTAGAACGAGTCTCTTATCTGTTGCCAAAATTGCCGATCGTGGGTAAACAGTGATTTTCGAAAAGAATGGTGAGGAAATTTTGAACGCGAATGGTAGAGTGGAACTTTCTGCTGACAGAGTAGGTGACCTGTACTTCGTGCGAGAGATCGAGGAAAGTGTGTGCGTTGCATCGCCTTATTCAAAACAAATCGAGATTTCGCTTGAAGTGTTGCATAGACGACTCGGTCACGTAAACGCGAAGGACATTTAGATGTTGTACACAAAAATTTCGTGACGGGTGTGCTGCTTAAAAATTCAAAATCGATGCCAAATTGCGAAGTTTGTATCCAGGGAAAAATGTCGAGAACCTCATTCCCAAGAAGTTCAAATCGGAGTATCGAAATACTGGACTTAGTCCACACAGATGTATGTGGACCCATGAGGGTCAACTCCCTGGGTGAGGCCAAATATTATGTCGAATTTATCGATGATCGTTCTAAATGGTGGGAAGTCAGGTTCCTGAAGTCAAAGGTAGATGTTTTGAATGCGACGAAGAAATATGTCGCTTTTGTCGAGAATCAACAAGGTAAGACCCTGAAATGTTTACAGTCCGATAATGGAAGCGAATATACAAGCCTGGAATTCGATGAGTATTTAAAAAAACGAGGTATCACATGGAGACTATCAGTGCCGTATAATCCCAAACAAAACGGTAATGCCAAGAGGAAGAATCGAACTCTTCTTGATACTGCCAGATGTCTCCTCGCGGATTCAAAATTACCTCAGTCATTCTGGGCCGAAGCAGTAAACACTGCTAATTATATTCGCAATCGCTTACCGACTAAGAGATTGAATGGTAGGACACCATACGAAATTTGGACGGGCAATGTACCGGATTTATCACATTTGAGGACCTTCGGCTGCCGGGTGTTTTATCTAAACAGAGAGCCTGGAAAAAGAAAATTTAATCAGCGCGGACAAGAGGGAATTTTTCTTGGCTACTCTACAGCATCCGAAGGTTTGCGAATTTGATCGTCTGAAAAGAAAAAGGTACTGATATGTCGTGATGTCAAATTCATCGTAGAAGGGGATGAAAACCTCAAGGACATTGAAGGAATTTCATCAAAAATAAAAACTGACGACAAGAATTCAGGACGAGCTCAACGCTTCGTGGATTTTGAATGGACAAAATTACCTGAAATAGAAAATTTCTCATCGTCTGAAAATGAAGCTGAAGAGAAAGACATTTCTGTAGAATACGAGGACGCTCCTGAATTACCCGAATCGGACAATTCGGATGAAGATATTTCTGTGGAAGACGAACAAAAAATCATTGATAACGAAGATGAGAGAGCAGCTCTTAACACGACCAGAGGCAGAGGCAGGCCAAGGATCATCAGAACTGGCAAAATAGACAGGCCTAGCAAACAGTACTTACCTGGCGAACCGCATAAGGCTGAAATCACCAAAATGATTGAAGAAACTTTCCTTTCTAAAGTGCCAATGAAAGAAGCTATGGACGGACCAAATGCAAATGAATGGCATCAAGCCATTGTTGAAGAAATGAAATCTATTACCAACAAAAATACGTGGGTACTTGCGGATCGTCCAGTACAGGGCAAGGTTATTGGTTGCCGCATGGTGATTACTGACATAGAAAATCTGTTCAGCTTAAAGATTTCGAATTTTTTAATTTCAATGACCGTGGAAAATTTTTTGTGTGTATATGTTTGTTTACAACAAACACATTATTCATGGAGAAATTTCATTTTTAAAATGTTTTTCAGAAAGTTCGAACCAAAGCAAGACGTTTTCCTTTTTACACTTCTTTGTACAATCAACATTACAAACATTTATTCAGAATGCACATTTGGCGGGCCCGTCCCAATAGTGGATGATGGAAAAAAGAATCAGAAATTGTTAATAATAGTCCGTAAATATAAAATTGAATGTTTCAAGAAGAAGAAGGCTTAAAGGATATAGGTCTTGAATTGTAGTACACTCAAACCCCGGTTTAGAGACCGTGACGGGGGTACCCTCAATAGCCTTGGTTTCTAAATCGGTGTTCTCCAAACCGTAAACAATCAGGGACGTGTGAACCATTTCCTGAAATTACGCAATTTCCGAACGTGAGTTCGAACCTGAGTACACGCGCACTGCGCCTTTATCTATACTTTAAGTATTTTTTTGTCTAATAGTGTTGCAACGCAATTTTTGACGGCGTTTTTCACCCTCCTTTCTGTCGAGGATCATTTTTGAGACAGATTTTCTTGTTTTTTTATTGTTCAATTTTTCTTGAAAATTAATTTTTTCAATTGAAAATGTAACTATGACATTTTTGGTTGAAAACTGATCTTTGGTAGTTGAAAATTCATAAGATTTTTTTAAAATTCCTTTTTTTTTGGTAAAAAATTTATCTTTTTGGTTGAAAAATCATCTCTTTGGTTTCAAATTGCACTATTTTGTTAAAAATTTATCTTTTGTAGCTCAAGATTCATGTATTTTGTTAAAAATTCATCTCTTTGCTTTCAGATTAAATAATCCTGTTGGAAATTCATCTTTTTTGGTTGAAATTTCATCTATTACATTTTTCATTGAGAATTCATTTTTTTAGATAAAAATTTTATTATTTGGTAGAAAATCAACTTTTTTGTTGAAAACTCGCCCTTTTAGCTTGAAATTTTAACAATCTGGTTGATTTTTTTTTCTTTCTTGACTGAAAATTTAACTATTTTGATGGAAATTATTTTTTTTGTTGCATATAACTGTTTTTGATTTAAAATTAAACTGTTTTTTGATTGAAGTATCAACTATTACATTTTTCGTTGAGGATTCATTTTTTTCCGTTAAAAATTAATTTTTTCAATTAAAAATTCAATCATCCCATTTTTGTTTGAAAATTGATCTTTTTAAGTTGAAAATTCATGTATTTTGTTCAAAATTTGCCTTTTTGGCTTCAAAATTCAACAATCTGGTTGATTTTTTTTCTGTCTTGACTGCAAATTCAACTATTTTGTTGAAAATTTGTTTTTTGGTTGAATGTAACTGTTTTTGATTTAAAATAATATTTCTCGGTTGAAATATCAACTACTACATTTAAGGCATCTTTTTTTATTTAAAATTATTCTTTCAATTGAAAAAACATTCATGTATTTTGTTAAAAGTTCGTTTTTTTTTGGTAAAAAATTATCCTCTTGGTAGATATTTCATCTCTTTGGTTTCAAATTTACCTATTTTGTTGAAAATTCGTCTTCTTTGGTTGATTTCAACTGTATTATATTCAAAATGAAAATCTTTTCTGGTTGAGATTTTAAGTATTACCTTTCTTCAATGAGAATTCATCATTTTTGGTTGTAAGTTGAACTAATTTGTTAAAGATGTTTTTTTTGTGTTGAAAATTCATCCCTTTGGTTGAAAAATTAACTATTTTGTTAACATTTTTTTTGCTTAAACATTCATTTTTTTGAATAACAATTCAATCATTCCATTTTTGGTTTAAAATTTGAATTGTTTAGTTAAAGATGCAACTATTTGATGGAATATTTGTCTTTTTTATTTGAAAATTTATGTATTTTGTTGAAAATATGCCTGTTTCGGTCCAAAATTAATCCTTTTCAGTATATAGCTCGTACAAACTATGTTTTTTTTGAATACTTTGTTCATATTGGTTGAGGACTTACAGAAAAAAACATAAATGTTCATATAAGTTAGAAATTAAAACTGTATAAATGAAATTTCTATTTCTACACCTTCAGTATTATTCTTGCGTATTCCCTTTCAACAATATTTTCATACAAAAAACTTGAATATGCTAGACAAATTTCAATTATTACATAATTAATCTGAGAATACTTTTTCATTGACATTTTATTTAGAATTCAAAGAATTATTTTGAAACAATTATAACTCTTATCTCATTAATTTATTAATCAATCTCTGATTAAACTGAATTAATTGATATCTTTCATCGTTATTGTTATACCTTGTCCCCTTTGGCTCTTATAACTTGAGAAATTTAATTTTTGGTTTTGTATAATATGTATTCGAATTTAAGATTTACATCTAAAAGCAGAGAATTGCGCAATTTTCGGCCTTAATTTTTTAGTTTAACAGATGCCAAAAATCATGAAGGTCACTTTTTGATACATAAAAGTGCGAGAAAATTATTTTTATAACAAAAAAAAAGTTTCTTTAATACTTTTACATGCATTATTTGAAATCTATCACCACGGCATAGGTGGCACCTCTCTGTCGGCCTCGATCAACTCTTGTGACACTTTCTATCCTTAGGCCTTAAGAGAACTAACAGAGGGCTGGTCTAGCCACGCGCAACTAGAAAAAAGTGAATTAATAGGAAGCTCTGGACAAAAGGCAACCATATTGGACAAAAAATAGCCCTAGATTCAAGTTGAGAATAATGAATTAAACGCCATGAGTGATGATTTGAAGTGAAATATAAACTAAAAATAAAAGAAAGTAAAATGTAGAAGATTGTAAAAGCTTTATATCAATAAAAAGTTTGTTATTTGTGCCATACATAGTTAAAAATACTATCAAAAATATTTTCTGTAACATTTCTATTCTATACATTTTTAATAGGAAGGACTTTTTTAAAGGTTTAAACGATGCAAAGAAATAAATACAAAATATCAATTTCATAGCCTGTATTATGGTAACATAACATTTTAATACCCGTACGGATATACGTACGTATATGATCAAAAACATAACCTCTGAGTGCACACAAGACGACATATTTTTAGTTTTTGCATATGAAAATATAAATATTAAACACAAGTTCATACAGCATATAATTTATTATGATATAAATTCTGAAAAAAGTGGGAGGAAATGATCTTCGTTTACATTTGAAAATATAAATAAATGAATGAACATATATAAGGAGTGTATAGGCAGTTGTGATACGAATTTCGTGAAGGATATTTCAAGTATTTGAGAACATTTTCGTTTCAAATTTTGCCAAAACTATCTTTGACGTTTCTACTTTTAATCGTCCCCTTCTTTTAAATTTATATTTTGAAAGCCTATTTTAACACAAAATTACGAATTTGAGTTTTCGGAAAGCATATATCACTTTCTTTTCAAATAAGTAATCAAATAAGCAATATGTAATGACTTTTTTTCTACAAATAATTTGAGATGTAATGTTCACGTTATAGCAAAAACAGTTCATGACTAATTTGTTTTTCATTCTGAATTTTTTCTTATTGCACTAGCCCCGCAATAGTTATTAAATTCGAAGGATTTCAAATCTGGTTTTAAAATACTTGTTTCTGAACTACTAAACTTGTCAGCTTGAATCATATTCTAATGGGAAAAGTTTATAATATACATAAATTTTGAACTTGTGTTGCCTTAAGTTTTAAATTTTGTTAATTTAAAGATTTTGAAATTAGTATACTTTTGAATGTCTAATGTTTTATAAATTGAAACGCTTACAAATTCTCACGAATTTTTTCTTCCAGTATTTAATTTAAACTTCATTTCATTCCGAATTCGAAAAATCTACAAAAATTCCATCGATTTCAGTCAAATCGGGGTGAGATTGACGAATTCAAAAGGAATAAGAAAAATTCGATGATATTCATAAAAATTCAATGTAAGTTTTTGAAAATTCAAAAATATTTTTTAAAATCATTGAATTTAGTAAGTTTGAAATGAATTTATTAAAATTCGAATGAATTATCAAAGTTCAAAAGCATTATAAAGACTTCAAATGAGTTCTCAAAAATTTTTGAAACATGTTTGAGATTTTTAAATCCTTTGAAATCAATGAAATCCTCGGAAACCGTACAAAAACCCTTGCAATCTTATAAAATATCTTAAAACCTTGTAGGCACTATAGAATCGTTTCGAAACTTCCGTAATTCTTTGAAACCCCATGAAAATTTTGTTAAATCCCTTCAAATCATTAACATCCTTTGAAATCCCCTAAAATTTTGCAAATCCCTTAAGAATGATTGGACAATTTTTAAATATCCTGAAATATTTCAAATCCTTTGAAATTTTTCGAAGCCTCTGAAAATTCCTTGGAATTTTAAAAAATACCCTAAGATCATTAAAATCCTTCGAAACCCCATAAAATTTTGCAAATCCCTTGAAAATGCCTGGGAATATTTCAAAATACCCTAAAGTATTTCAAATCCTTTGAATTTTATTGAAATCACCTTGAAATTTTTAAAGCTCCTTAAAATTCCTTGGAATTTTTAAAAGGGAATTTTTTTTAGGGAGTTCCTTCGCACTGGCCTTGGTCCTAAACCGGC
This sequence comes from Melikaiella ostensackeni, assembly GCA_032362435.1. NCBI lineage: Eukaryota > Metazoa > Arthropoda > Insecta > Hymenoptera > Cynipidae > Melikaiella > Melikaiella ostensackeni. The sequence continues at coordinate 7,391 of JAUMHM010084918.1, forward strand.
TTCTTCGTCAGGAACGTGTGAGCCATTTCCTTATATTACGCAATCTCCGAACGTGAGTATGAACGTGAGTACCCGCGCGCTGCGCATTTGTCTATACGTTGCTGGTGTTTCACGCTTGGTTGAAAACCCTATCTCGCCCCGCGAGGTGAGAAACTGCGTGGGCCAGCAGTTCTAGGAATTCTCAAACCGTATGGGCTTATATGAGAGCTCTAGTGTACTCTTAAATTTTTGATATCCCTTGAGATTCCTTTAAACCCCTGGGTTAATTTATTGAAAGGAAAGTGAGAGAAGTGATTTTTTCATTTCAAAAGACGTACTATACTTACTTTATCTTAAAAAAGTGACTGAAAAGTGATTTGAAAAAAAGGTGACTAAAAGTCACTTACGTTTTCAATTTCAATTGAAAAGTTTTCAAAGTTTTGAATTAAAATGGTTTCTTTTTTTATTTTGTTGTACATTTCTCTCTAATGAGCCGGAAAAGAGGCAGTTAAAGCCTATTTTTGATTTATCAAATTTTTTTGTGTTCTATTTTAGTAAACAAAAATATTCATAAAAAAATAGATTTTATTTCAACCTTTAAAAAAAACGGAAAAATTATATTAGTCGTTTTTTCTTTAAAAAGTCGTAGAAAGTCGCATTTTTCCTAAAAAGTCGAAAAAAGTCGAGAAAGTCGAACGATCCTCTTAAAACGAAAAAGCTTACAAATTACTAAGCATTTGTAAACTTCCACATACGTCTTACATCCTTCTTCTTCTTTCGTTCAGCGGGCAAATGCCGATTTAGATGGCGCAAGTGAATGTAAGTTCTATTACGTACTATCTGAATCTATATCTTAAGCTAAGACTGCCTTTGGTCATTAAGTCATAAATTCTTCAAGTTCTAATCCTCCAGTTGTGATCCGTAGATCTTGCAATTTTTTCTACAAAATTGACAGATTCGTTATAGTTGCAGCCCTCTGTAAATTACGCAGATATTGTTCTCCGTGATTTAAGATGCATAATTCACCAGATCATAAAAAAATGGCAAATTGTAAATTTGAGTTCATGATGATAACAGTATACGAACAAAAAAATTAATTAATTAAATTTTCCTAAAAAAATTACATCCATTTTCACTATATGCAATTTAATCTATTTCTGGTTTATAATGACAGATTCACAGTTATGAAATTTACAACTACTATATTAAATGGTAAATTATGTATCTTAAACAGTGAACGGATGTATTAACCGACTTGTTATTCTCTAATGATTTTGAAACATTTGAATGGATTTGTTCAGAACTGAGACGCTCGCGTTGCTACGGTAACCAAGATGGATGCGGTTTAGATAAGCGCGACTTGGGACGAAGGCGGGAGGGTTGATGGCTAGACCATGTATTCTTAGATCATGATTAACCCTTTTAGACCCGAATTATTTCTGGTTTTTTTTATACTCTTTGTCTAAAACTACCAACAATATTAGTTATCGACCTTCATATAATTTTTTCTAATAGATATTGCATCTTCTCAAAATATCAAACAGCTTACAAATCGTTTTAACTCGCCAAAAAAATTTTCTGAGCCTTCAAAAACTTTGTACATTGGAATGAACATTGGGTCTGGAAGGGTTAAAGCTTTTGAGCCTGTCGCAACTCACATTTTTTCATCAGTAACGCCATGTCCGAGTAACAAGTCCCATTGTAAGTTGCACAGCGAATAATTATTCGTTCTTTTGCTAGGAAAGTTTGGTAGTGATACCCTATCAAGGTCCCAAGCGTTCGAATGTCATAAAAAATGTTTGGGTGGACGAGTAGCGGTCGAGAACGAGAGCCACGAACGGCAGAGACGGACGAGCGTCACCGGCGACAACATTCAGAAGGTTTCTGGGACTACAAGGGACTGTTGCTCATTGATTTCCTTCACGAAAGAGAGACAACGCCGCGTACTATTCCAACCTTTTGGACAAAGTGAAGGCTTATTGCAATAAAAGGCGTAATCATTCAAACCTGAAGGTCATTTTGCTCCAGGACAACGCCCGACCGCACACCGCTGCTCTAACCATGCAAAAAATGCGAGAAATTAAATGGACAGTCCCGGATCATCCTCCCTACAGTTCAGACCTCTCTCCCTGTGACTTTCATGTGTTTGGGCCAATTGAAGAATCGATGGGAGGCACGAAATTCACGGTCAATGACGATGTCGAAGAGTACGTGCGCAATTGGTTCCGGACACGTCTCCGATCATTTTTCGACGACGGCATCAAACAACTTCCCATCCGTTGGGAAAAATGCATTTTATTTGTGCAAAACAGAAATTAGTGATTATATCAAAGTTTTACCACTTGAATTAATTTTGATGCTCTGTTTAACAATGTATAATGAAACTTCATTCCTTAAATGCTATTAGTATTTTTTGAAATTGAATCCAGTACGCCAGAATATCTACAATAGCATATACATACATTAGCAAGGTGGGCCGAACAAAATTTCTCTTGAATTTCAAAAATCGACGGGCCTAAAGGTTTATGTATGCTACAAGTAGTTTGTCCTGAAAATTTGAATCCGATAAAGAAGTAATCCAGCTATCGCAAGCGTATTGGAGTTTCAAACAGCAAAGAGGGCAAAACATGTTTTGCATATCTGATACATTTTTAAATATGTATGATTCTTGTCTACTAGCATTTGTAGTGTATATTATTGCCAACATATTCTGAATTTTAAAAATAATTACTAATTCAAAAGACTACATAATTCCACTAACACTGACCAATAATGTCTAAAATTTACGTTTTTCTTCCTTTCAATAATACCCTCAAAGTTTATGAAAACAGTATTAAAAATCTAATAAAATCACATCAGATATAACCTTCCAATTGAGACCAACAAACTAAAAAAAGTATAATTTTTACTGCGTTATGATCGAAAATATGTACACGTGTTTTTTAGGAAAATAAAAAATCACAGGTTTAATAGCTATATTCTCTTTTTTTTCTGTTTTTTACATTGACAGCATAAAGAATATGAAAAATACCTCAAAATATTCAATCCTAACTTGTAAATAATACAATCATGTTCATCACGGCTTTGTACAAATTTCACTGATTTAATCAATTAAAATATTTTGAAATATAGTCCTACCACTGCATACCACACATCTTCATGGCAGGAAGATGTCAGAGAAGTAAAAAACAGAAAAAGAAGGAGAAAAAGGCCATTAATCCTTCATTTTTCATTTTTCTAAAAAACGTCTACATATTCAAATTCTCAAATTTTCAGCATAAAGTACTTGTAGCATACACAAACTTTTAGGTCTCGTGGATTCTTTAAATTTAAAAAATGTGCTTTTCAGCCTTTTCGTGTATATTATATATACTGAAAGCATTCAATCTTCTTTATGCATTGCTAAACAGAGTTCATGAAAATGTGATTAATTCTCATAAATATCCAAATTGTTATAGACTTTTATGGCCATGTCTAGGTTCACCGAAACTCGGTGAGGGTAGAATAAATATTTTCGGTCAGTCCATATAGGGAAAATGTATAGCACCTCTACAGGTTCACCGAAATTCGGTGATCGTAGAGACGCAGACTAAATATTTTCTTTGTCCAGGCACCTCGTACTTTTATGTCACTGCTCGAAAACAAATCGTTCCTTTCTAGTTTCCCTATTTTGTGCAATGATTCTTCTAAGATATTATTATTATTCATTGTTATGCTGATATTCCTATAATGATTTTAATCCCCCAATTCCCACTACCAACAAATTATGTTTTTGTTAATCATTTGAACTAAAATGACTTTTTTCCGCCTTTATTCTTATTCGCAGTCAAAAAGTGACCAAAAAATGCCCTATAATTTTTGGCCTGAGACAAGAGATTTTTTAAATCCCGTGATTAAAAATTTCATCCGAAAAAGGGAGACTAGAGATATTATCGCAGATATTCTGAAAAAAAAGTTATCTAAAATTAGTCTTGAAAAATTATCTGAATTTCCTGCGTTGCTATCCTCTTTTAATTTTCGAGTTTTTTATTTCTTTTCCTTCTTACAGGATTTCGTTTTCTTTTTCATGTAGTCATAATAATTTGGATCAGAATCTGAGTTGTCTAATATATAATCGGGATGAATGTCCGTCTTTGATTTAGTAATAGTTTCTTTTCTCGGCCTTTCTCTCCTTTTTGCTGCAAGAGTAGGGATGAAATTTTTGGTTTTAAGTGTAGGTGTACCCTGCGTGGTCTACCTCGTTTTTTCTTGATAATGATTTCTTCTGGAGAGTCATTTTCTTAATCATGCCCACATAGCACAACAGTTTTCTTCAAACTTGCCGGAAGTTTGCGGTGCAAAGTTCGGAAGCTTACACCACAAACTTTGGGCAAGTTTGCCGCAAGGAAAAAAATGTCCGCCTTACGGCAAGCTTGCCAACCAAGCTTAGAGAAAACTTCCCTGGCGAACTTAAACTTGATCTGATGCGCAGTTTTCCTAGGGTTGCGCGGTAGTTTTTTTTCCTGTTCTCAGTATGCTGCGTTTCAGTAGGCCCGGTCGGGCCTCGCCGCCAAATAGGAAGGCGAACCGGCCGGGAATACTATTATGAAAATATCGCGTTCCCTATAGCTTATACACAGAGAAAACTTTTACGA
>JAUMHM010084919.1:0-12000 GCA_032362435.1 Melikaiella ostensackeni
AAGCGCGGGACAGTGGGCAAGCGGCGGTATCCCTTCCACTCGGACACGCTCCCAGTTTCTTGGCCTTCAGCCAATGACCGCGCCGCAAGACCCACCACCTCGCACGGAGAGCTCTCGCTTCAAGCTGCCAGCGGGCAGTTGAGCGTAACATTCGGTCTCCAGACCTCGCCTTGTAGACAGCTTCGCCTACGCGCAGTACCATTTTCTGTACTCGAGCTCCCTCAACTCGAGACGCCACTCTTCGAATAAATCAGACAATCACTCCAGTCCACTTGTGTTTTTCTTAAAGAGAAAGGGGAGGACCCCCGACTTCATCTCCAGCTCCGACGAATCTGAGTGTCGACACGGTGACGGATCGCGACGGGATAAACCGGGCGGTGAACGTGCGGGCGTGTTCTTTTTGTTTATCTCGGGGACGCCTGACAGTTTCGTTTACCTTCCGCGGATCGCCGGGCCCCGAGGCCGTTCACGCGGTCTCCGTTTTCCATCCTACGTGTTTGGTGTCGCGAATGGTGAAAATAGTGCCCCGGATATCGCAGTGTCGTGACTTGCACTACTAGTGTCGCGTTGACTTCCGCGCATCGTTTCCCATAACCTTTCCGTTCCTCGCCATCCTTGGGTTAGCCGCTACTGCAGGTTAGCCAGGTGACGAGGACACTCTCTTTTTCCCAACCTACTTCTCTCTTCTTTCTTTTCGGAAAAGAAATACGGTTTGCCGCTGCTGCTGGTAAGCCGGTTCCTTTTCCCTCCCATCCTCTTGCATCGGCGAACCCGCGTGCTCGACGCGTTCTTTATCGACCTCGCCCCGGGTCCCGCGACCTCACGTGGAGGATCGGCCTCACACATTTTCTTTTTCTCTCCCTCACCTGTTCCGCGACGGGGGAAGAGACACGGACCGCGCGCCTCCGCGAGACACTCGTCCACGACTCTTTTCGGGTGGGGTTTTTGTTGCACCGCCGAGTTCTCCCACTCCACGAAACAGTTAACGTCTCCATATGAGCCCCGTGATAAAACGGAAGGCCAATCCTAACCCCGCCACTCGTCGGCGCCGGAGGAGACAGGCCGAAGCCGCCCGGTTAGCCGCCCAGGCCTGCGACCCCGCGGCCCCCGAGCTATTCCCCGAGGGCACCTGGGCCCTCCGACAAGTGATCCGCGGCCTTCCGGGGACTCGGGATCCCCACGTCCGACGCCCGACCGGACCACGCGCGCCTCTCACCCTCCGACTGCCCCTCTTCGCCGACGGGCCGCGCCTCGCGTTCCCTCCGCCCCACTCGCTCTCCACCCTCGGGACGGACGACGATGTCTTGGACCCCGCCGCCATAGGGTCGCCGGAGACCTTCTCCCCCTCTCTCTTGGGGTCACCCCCTCCGAAACGCTTTTGCCGGGGGCCCCAAAAGGGCGAACCCTACCGCCAATTCCTACGGGTCTAAAACCACCGTTTCTCCCGCGCCGCGCAAAATAGCCGCGACCGCCGCCTTCTCGTCGTCTAAACTCTCCCCTTCCCCCCATCACTCAAGTTACTTCTCCTTCGTCACCATCCGGGGTTGTTAACAGATACCATCTTTTCGGTGATTGATAACTAACCATGAAAAAAGTCGATGCATTTTCGATAGTGGGTATCACGCTCTTTTCATCGATTATAAGTATTTCTCTAAGAAATAAATATTTGACGTTCAAAAATGAAATGAAACATAAATTTCACTTTCTTTCGAATTTCAACCATTTTTTTGTTTGTTTCTTTTTACGCTCAAGGGCGTCGCAGCCAGCAGGGATGCCATGGAAAACACGAGCCGATCCTAGGCACACCTCAAATCCCTCAAATTTTATTTTTGAATGATTAATGAAGTGGTATCAAAAAATAAAAGACGTTATATCTTTTCACACTCCGTGTCAGATTTAAAGAGGGTAAATTACCCATAATTAAAAATGTTATTTCCTCAAACGTTTGCAACAGTTGCAGCTTAATGGTTGTACTGAAAAATTCTCTTCAGGACAGATAACATTGTGGAAATGGAAACCATCGCAATCTACCGGCATGAAGCACCCCGATTCTGATTCCAAGGGGTTAAATCACCCTCAAAGCACGTTTTACATTCATAAAACATTTCAGGTGTTGCAAATTAATTATTGCGGTATACGAAATTGGACAGCAATTTATTTTATTTATTTCCTGTAATATGTTTTAGAAAATGAAATTGTTTTACGGTAGTTACATATATTCTACGAGACATTATTCTTCATATTTATTACACATAGGGTGATCGTGAAAGAAATGTTTGATACACAATGATTTTTTACACCAAGAACATCTAATAACTGGCGTTTCATCATAATATGCACATTTTACTTGTGAAGATTCTCCAAAGGAAAAATCTATGGTATTTTCGAAATCTTGCGGCCTATTATCTACATAACCACTTTCATACCATGAGTACTGAAAAAGGTTTTTATATCTCGGAGAGGATAGTTGATTGTGAACAAGAGATTGGAGTTCAGTAATATTGTTTCTCAAGTGAAGATTTATCTCATAATTATGTAATAAAACATCATCCGAAAAACGTTTAACATAATTTTTCCGAACTCGCAATCCATAAACGTCTGATGGCTGGATCATACCTGTGGTTCCTTTTGGAATAACTTTAGGTATGACAGTTTTACCAGCAGGTGCTTCTTTTTCTACAGTGTCGGCATAGTGCCCAGTCCATGAATCCAACGACAACACACCTGTACTCCCAGTATTAGGAAAAAATACTTCTTTCACCCACTTATTGAAATGGTCTATAAGAGTTAAGCGAAAAGATGTTTAAAGTTATAAAAATAAAGCAAAATATATAATTAGCTTCGCATACCTGATGCAAGGTTCCCAGAATTTGTAGCCGTTTCGAATACATTAGATGGTCTGAATAACGTTCCTTCTACTACTGGTCCAAATTTCCCACTTGGTTCTTTTAGGACCATGAATAATGGAAACAACAATCTTCCGTCGGCACTGATGATAGGTTAAATTGTGTAGCTGTGCGTGGTCGAAGATATAGATTGTACAACACACTCAACTTTTTTTTTGACCTTCCCTGCTGAACTGCTTCCTGAATGCTGCTACAATTGGAAGCCACTTTGATCCGTATTATAAACATTTTAAATTCCGTACTGCTTTATCAGAGGCTTCACTTCACTGCCGAAACTAACTACTTTCCGCTTCAATACCTCACTATCTTCTATTGAATTCCGTGTTACAAATTTCATCATTTTTTTCGAAACAATGCGATGAGCTTCATTAAATTTATATATCCACTTTCCGAAAGCTGTAAAGACCATTTCATTGTTATTCTGATTCCTGTAAGCTTCTAGAGCCCACCTACGGATATCTCGACCATGAACAATAAACCCAGCATTAAGAGCATTAATAAATTTTTTGATTGCAAATTCTGTTGTTTCAAATAATTTATCTTCTCTTGTTTCCTCTACTTCTACTTGCTGAGCCCACTTTCTTAACTGACGTGCAGACGATAGACGTCAGAACATATGTTGAACAGTGTGAAATTTCCATCTCTTCTTTCCTTTGTCTGCGCTTTTCCAGTATTCAACAGCTGTTCTTTTATATTAAAAATCCACATCAGTGTCTTTCTGCGAGCAAATTCCCACAACTTCATTCTCTTCTGTCCAACTGATTCTGCTGTTATCATCATCATAAATTATTTCAATTTCCGATTCTTTGAACGGTTCTTGAGAGTCTGGAGACTGTTCCTAATGTATTTCCACATTGAATCGAAATGTAGTGTCAAGTAACAACTGTTTGGAATTTTCTGCTAAAAAAGTCTCCTCCCGTGTTATTGGTGTCTCCATTAAATATATTGTTTGGAACGTTGCAAGAAGAAGATTTATTATGTTTACACGATTCACGATCATTTTAGCAACATTTTTCAAAATTTACTTCTCATCACCTTATTTCACAGTTTCTTGAGGTAGCAACTAATTTTTTTGCGTGTAAATTTCTTTTATATACTAAGATTGAATTTGCACACGTTATAATATTTTTAGACATGCACGCCGAGGCGATAATTTCTTTGTGGTACCGTGTGCAAATTGAAAGATATGTTTAACACATACACATTACTCGTAAGATAAATGCAATATACTGACATTGAATTTGCACATGTTACCATATTTTTAGAGATGCACGCCCAGATAATGAAATTCGTCTGAAAGTTGATGAACCTTATTAGTCATGAAGACTAGGCCGTTCAAAATAAACATCATGTTTCTTTGCTTACGATTAATCACTCACACGAAAATCTTGTTCCATTTGGTGAAAAATGCCTGAATTTCTGGGATTTCAAACAGTCCTATGAAGATATAAAAATTGAATTAACGTCAATTTCCATTGAAAAAGTAAGTGTGTAACATGGAACATGTAATAAATATGAAGAATAATATCTCGTAGAGTATATGTAAATTCCATAAAACAATTTATTTTCTACAAAATATCATAGGAGATGAATAAAATAAATGTATCTAAAATTTTGTATACCACAATAATTAATTTGCAGCACTTGAAATGTTTCATGAATGTGAAACGTGCTTTGAGGGTGATTTAACCCCTTGGAATCAGAATGGGTGTACCTCATGCCGGCAGACTGCGATGTATTCCATTTCCACAACGTTATCTGTCCTGGAGAGAATTTTTCACTACGACCATTAAACTGCAACTGTTATAAACCTTTAAGAAAATAAAAATTTTAATTGAGGATAGTTTACCCTTTCTAAATCTGACACGGAGTGTGAGAATATGTAACGTCTTGTATTTTTTTGTACCACTTCATTAACCATTCAAAAATCAAATTTGACTTGGATGATAATCAGGAATTTTTGTGTATGTTAGCCATAGGGGGTAATTAACCCCCCGTCTAAGGGGGTGATGGTTAGAAAATAAATATTTTACTGCAATTTGATAACATAATTTTAGCCTAAACAATATAAACCCTGTCTTCTAAATCATTAATTTCACTGTAAATTATATTTCTAAAGTAATTATTCCAAATTTTTGAGGGATGATTTCATTCCATGAATATGAATTCTGGCATGTATAAAAAAATACGTGTACCTTATTCTTTAGTGCTCTAAAACATACTTCAGAACCAATAAAATTGCAGGCGGACACTTGGGTAACCTTTCTTGTCAGTCAACAACTTTCTCACTAGAAGTTTGCCGTTGCTTGAAATTCGCTTGACAAACGAAGCGCTTGAATGTTGAAATCCATGATTTTCGCAAAGTCTCAAAAACAACTTTTTTGTTGATTGAAATAATTACATTCTTCTTTCTTAAATAGTTTCATAAGACTTAAACATGTAATTTACTATTATTAAAATCGAAAAATTCTGAAAATTGGTCAAGTTACCGCAAGTTGAAGTGAAAAACGACTGAAATTTTTAGTATTTGAAAAATCTACTTCATACCAATTACTTCAAGAACTACAAAAACTACAATTTTTTTCTACAAGTATCAGTTCTTAAAATTGAAATTCGCACAATTTTTAAAATTGACATTCAGGATAAAACTTCTCAGACTGAATTCACGCGAATCTCTTTTGATCGGGAGCTGTTCAATAAGTGAAATTCTCAAATTGATGGAGCAATGTCCTATTGAAAAATTGATGTTAGCTCTTAGCTTTTAGCAGTTGATGACACGTAAGTTTATATTAGGAACGTTAGTGTAAGTAGGATTTGAAATTTGTTCTGGTTGGATCTTTGGTTTAGGGGAGAGGGAAAAAATTATAGTTTGCAGTAAGATACGTGCGGGACATTTTCTGGAATGTTTTAATGGATGTGTTTGCGTCCCGTAATCGATAGCTTGAGGCGACTGGCGCTCTCGAAGTCTGTAGATCGAGCCTAGATCTCTGCAGTGGGTGCGATCTCAACTCCTGGTCGGGTGCTTCCAGAACCCGATTCCCCGCCCTCGAACGTAGTCGAGCCAAGCCAAGCCAAGATTTGTAGTCCCGGCATAAATTCGAGCTTTCCCGACTTGCCCTAATAGATTGGCGGCCCCAATAAAGGCGGCCAATACGTGAGCAAGTGTACCCGTAAGGGTACGTGAGTTTATACAAGCAAGTTTACATGGGATGCGAGTGAAACGTTTACGTTTCAGCATGGAACGTTTACGACGTCATCAACATGGAACCCAAATGCGAATGGTCCTAGATGTTACAGTCCCTTATTTCCGATTGAGGAGTTCATGCCTGAGCATGCATAGAAGCATCTATCTCGAACTCTAGAGGGAGTGCAAAGGTGAATTTCTCACTATTACGTAGAGGAACACCAAGTTTCTGCCATTTCAGTTCATCAATGTTTTAAATCCGGCTTTTCTTCAACTTTCATAGTTTATTTTACAGTTTACAAATAGTAGAACAATAGGAAAGTTTTAGTTACAACATATAACATAATTCATCGGTGAAATACCCAGTAACCGGCTGCATTAGTACAGATGTATTTGCGGTTAGTTACATTTGCGGCATGTCGCATTTGCAGCATCTCTCATACGGGAAAAATTTTAAGTCCACACCAAACTGGCAAAAAGCGGTGAGTCAGATTTTGGAATTATCACATTTGCGGCAAATCACATTATGGCATCTCTCACTTGGGAAAAATTTTAAGTCCACATCGAACTGACGAAGATGCGGCAAGTCATATTGTGGCAAGTCACACTTGACAATATGTCATATTTGTGGCAAGTCACATTTTTGAAATGTCACATTTGTGGCTTCTCACATTGTGGCATTTCTCGTCTAATATTTTCCCGAATCAGAGATGCTACAATGTGACTTTACGGTGTTTCTGTCAGCTCAATGTTGACTCAAAATTCTTCCCAGATGAGAGACGCCGCAAATTTGACAAGCCACAAATGTGATATGCCGCAATGTGACATGCCGAAATGTGACTTGCCGTTTGTCACTTGATTTGGACTACATCTTCCAGACCAATATTTGTCTGGAATGTTGGTCTTGAAGGTGTCACTTATAATAATGTTCTCCCTCATTAAAATCTTTCCTGCGTTAGTGCAATCTTTAGTAACTTAAATTTAGAGAAGGCTCTATCTAGAGAATCTATATTTTTAAGGCTATGTGTGTATGACCCAAAATTTCGGAATATCCGGGTTTTTTGAGTACAAGTAGAAACTGCCGATTTTTAAACTTGAAGAAATTACAATATTAACTTTATAAATTGATATTTTGATGTTAGTCTGTCGGTTACTGATCAAAATGATTTTTCTCATTTCTCCAAAAAATCATTTTGACCAGTAATCGACAGACAAACATCAAAATATTAATCAATTAATTACCCTGATCGACAAAATCACATCAATATTCTCAATTAACTTTATGATTTGGAATACATCTTTGTGAAATTGACTTCTCAATATTATAATTGATCCACTGTTTTCTGATTTAATGTTATTTTTCTTGGTTCAATTTTCGATAATTTGAAAGTTACCTAATTGCATCAATCGTGGAAAAAGTTGTTGAAAAAGCCCTAACATCGAAACATTAATAAATTTCACTAACAATTTTCATTTGTAGTAAGAGAGGGTTGATAAGGAGTTACATAATCACAACATCCTCCAATATTCTACTAATTACTTATTACGATTTAAAAATTATTAGTCGAAAATATTAGTTGCCGATTTCGTTCTAGTTTTTTTTTTCAGTTCTAAAAATCATTCTTTTGTTTAGCACACTATATAATGCTACACAAGTTGTTGTTGTTGTCATTTTCATGGATGGCAGTCGCTCCCAGGGGGACCCTGCGGTGGTTGTTTGACCAATTTTTATATATATATATATATATATTCCATTATAAGATAAAACGTTTAACATAGAAATTTTGGAACTTTTAGACATAGAAGCCAAAATGTACGAGGGTCGGCTGAAAAGTAATGCACACTCACCTATACCTCGAGAAGAAACACAGCTACAATGGGGTTTGCGCGGGGTTTTAAAGTATAGCTACTTTTTTTTTGTACAAACGTGCATAGTCCTGTTATGCTTACTTACCGCGATTCCGCGATATTTACAGTGAGGTCTAATACGGAGGCTACGTCAACGAAACTAAAACAACATGTCGTAATCAAATTTTTAACTGCGCAAAACAGTTCGCCCAATAAAGCAAATTTAGTCGATGAGCCTCGCAGGGAAAGGCCAATTTCTTTCAAGTTTGAAGCACAACGAAATAAAGTTGATCAGCTGATCAAAAATGATCGTCGCAGTTGCAGTACGACTTTGACGATCGTTTTGGACCAGTTGATCAACTTCATTTCATTGTGATTTACCGAGCTCAGATTCACGACACTTCTAACCCAACGATACACTGTGCTTTTGTCAACAGCATCCTCGCCGTAAATGTTTTCCGCAGTTAAAAATTCGATTACTGCATGTTGTTTCAGTCTCGTTGACATAGCCTCCACATTAGGCCTCACTGTTAACAGTACTACTCGGAATCGCGGTAAGTAAGCATAACAAGACTACGCACGTTTGTAAGAAAGGAATTATATTTTAAGCGCGCCAAACGCATTGTAACAATTTTTGTTCTGGAGATACAGGTGAGTGTACATTACTTTTCAGCCGACCCTTGTGAAAAAGTATTCGTTATTTTATAGTTTACTGAGAGTGTACAGTTATGGTTTCAAATATGACATACTAATTTTCATAATGAGCTCTTAATAAAAATGATGATATGCTATTTTATGCCAGGCGAGCAACCGTTAAAATTAATATCTCCTTTCACGTTAAAGTTAACTCCTAAAAAACTCAATGAATTAATTTAAAATGATATTTCTTCGCATAAGAGTTAGAGTACACCAAGTCCACTTTTTGAACTTTTTGAGTTATTATATTGTGCCATGCCCATAAAACGGATTTTTAAAATGGAAAAATAAACAAAAACAGTAGCTAAAATAAAAATTTTATTCAAATATTGTATTCTGGACACAAAGCTTTTGTTTTTAATAATCTTCTTTAATGTACGAATTAAGAACTTAACATTTTTTGGCTACCTGTATACTTTATTTTGAGGTTTAACATTATCCGTTGGGGTTAAGTGGCAAATCGAATTCTAAAATAGCCTTAAAACTAAAGTTTTTAATACGGAGTGGCTAACGCCACGTGAAGAACGTGCCCCCAAATGAAAGTTCTGAAAAGTACGGGGCACGTGCTAAATCTAACGTGCCTGAACTTTAAAGGCAAGGGGCACGGGCTAAACTTTGATAGATGTATCAGCTTATAAGGAATAGGCCAAAGTGGAGAAATTGGCACAAAATATTATGAATTTCAACGTAACCGTACTTCTTTGCGCGAATTTCAAACATTGACCAAAAATGAAATTTAAAGCAAATGTTGGTGATTAATTTAATATCATGGTTTTTATAACCATTCACTGTCAATGAGCAAATCATATAATTTAATTATCATTCACTGTGCAACTATAAATCAGGTAAGTGTAAATAAAATACAAAATATTTTTGCAATTGGATTTGATTTTCAGTATTAATAATTGCATTAAGTATCATTTTAGTAAAAATGGAGCTTCAAATTTTCGCTCTTTTATCAATAGCTTCCTTCGTTGTTGTTCGTTGGATCATTCTCCAATTCCAAGTGTAGTTACTTCAATCGACTACGATAAAAAATGTATCGGTAGGCGAGAAGTCAAAGGTGACTGGATCTGCTCGCCGTGTATTATAAAATAAGACTTAATTTTATTTTAGTTAAAAGTAACGGATCAACAAAATTTTATACGGGTTGTACCATAACATTGGTATTAGTGCAAAATGGGATATTCGACAATCAAAAACAAATCATGAGTTCCTTTAGAAATTGTTTAAAATACTTAGTTTTTGATTCAGAAACTAAAATTTCTGTTTAAAATTCGGTTTGGTTGGTCGACTACAATCAAAAGTGACTTCAAACTAAGGATTTTTAAGAAACTTTAATTAGGACTTCTTGAATTGTTTTACATGGACCGAATTCATTTCAAATCAGGCAGATTCTACACTTCAAGTCACGGAATCTCACAGCTACGAAATACGTTGTTTTTTAGAGGATATTAAGTGACACATATTTTTCGGATTTGAAAAAAAATTGTCTACGAATTTACGAATATTAGAATTTGGACGTCCATTATTCTATGTCTGTATATACACAACCATACAGTCCGCTCTGCCACTTATTCACGCTTGCACAGTTATCAAAGTTTAGCCCGTACACCTTGCCTTTAAAGTTCGGGCACATTAGATTTAGCACGAGCCCCATACTTTTCAGAAGTTTTATTTGCAGGCACGTTTTTCACGTGGCGTTAGCCTCGGCCTTTTTAATATTTCTAAAGTCAATAATTTCTTAATAATTTATATTCATCAAGTATTTAACAAAATACAGCAAGCCGGAAAATCACTGTTGATTACTTTTCAATAAAAATTTACTTTATGAATACTTTCACTTAAAAGTTTATTTGACATGGCCCATTCCCTCAAAAAAAAGTGAATTTTATTAACTTCATATTGTGCCATGTCAAAAATGGCTTTTCGATTTCTGCTAAATTAAATGATTAATTGCATTAAAATGTACTTCAATGCGTTCTTTGTGAAATTGATTTATAAGTTCTACAATAAATTTTACATTTCCTACCATTTAATCAGGGTATAATATCATTAAAACTTTGAACCTCTGTTTCTCAGTTTGACAGTCAGTGGACAACTGGACATGGAGTATCCTAACTCTCATGACACGATTCAAATTTACACTACTGCCTTATTTTTCGTTCAAAGATGAAGAACTTAAATAAAATCGAGAATCTTACGTTGGTGTATTTCTCTATAGCAGATACTCATCGCCTGTAAGGTAGAATCTTCGCAGGGTACTTCCGACCTGACTTTATCCATGATAACTTGACATTCGTTTTCCTTGCCGAGTCGTAGGAGGGCCAGTGCTTTGAGAACCCTTGCACATTGATGGCCCGGCTGCTTCCTAATGACCTTGTCAGCCTCTTGGAGGGCCTTTTTATTATTTCCATAGTCCAACCAGTCTAAAATATCAGAAGTAATGAGTCAGTGTTACATAACCTCTTTGCCGGTATATACGAGCTAAGAACGTGCTCAAGATGCAAATAATATAGCCAGAGTTGATTGTCTCGATGTATTTCTTTGTAACTACTTTAAATTTACCGTAAATTGGTCGCAACCGACGTTCATTCACTGCGTTATCCACATGGGCCTTAGACGCCATGATAGGAATCTACTCCTTTTAAATTTACGCTTCTCGTGACTTTTCGCCTTTTCGCAAAACACGGACACAAGATATCCCTCTCTTCCACTATTCACCCCACAAAGCCGTTATGAAGATTAGAAGCCAGGGTCGAGGTGAAATCCATGGAGAATAGACATAAGGAGACCAAAGCCAGTGATCCCAACTTTGTCATGTAGTATGCCACTGTCCATCCCTGGCTGCGCAGGGTTGCTGTGGATGCTCTGGTCATGTACCTCATCTCTGGTCATGTCCGGATTGGGCATATTTCAAAGTGTGTGTTTCGAAGTACATACTTCGCGTATACTTTTGCTATGCCTAATTTCTATGCACACTCCGAAGTATAATTTCGCGCGCAAACATGGCCGCCCGCGCATGCGCAAAGTTCAGAAAAGAGCCCAGGGGCGAAACTTTGGATGATGAGTTGTTTACAAATTTCCCATCCGTATTCAAAGCTGTTCCTTGTTGGATAAATTAAAAAATAACTGTTGAAGGTATATAAAGGTATCATACGATACCGTATCATTAACTAATACACCTCACTGAAAATTGTAACCCCCACTTGTAAATCAAATTCACAATAAGTGTTGATATTTCATTGACTGTTCTGAGGTTAGGTTTTCCGCAATGAATACACACAGTAAAACCATAATCTGCCATAATTTACAGTGAACAATAATTTTGACTATTTCCTAACATAATCAAATATCAAACACATC
>JAUMHM010084920.1:0-11999 GCA_032362435.1 Melikaiella ostensackeni
CCGGATTGGGCCCCTGTATGCAGTTAGGTTATGAAGGTCATAAAGTGAAACCAAGCGCGTCAAGTGCAAGATATCATCGTGCCATAGCTCGCCGAAAAATTTTTATGAGCGTCAGATTATCCCGGATAGAAAATAGTCATAAGTCTGATTCAATTAAACAAGAAGAGGATGTAGAAAAAGACGTTTCATCATTGAAATAAAAAGTGCCTATGTTAGAAAATATATTGTTAAAATATGAGCAAAAGTTGAATATTTCAAATAAAGCGTTTAATGACAGCAAAAAAAACAGTTTGAGGAAATTAGGGAAAAGGAATTCATCAATGAATTTATACTTCTTACTGCCGTCAACGAAGCAAGGTTGCATGAGTCAAAAATGTTGCAAAAGAAACTGTCTGAAATGACATTGGACGATGCTAATTTGGGAGAAAAATAAGTGAAGGTTAAATTTTACATAGGTCTTCCAACTTTTGAAATTTTTTTGCATGTTTTCATCCACTGAATCCAGGCATCAGTAAAAACAGTACGGGCCTCTGTGGATTTATAAGCCTTAAATTGTTCTTTTGTTAAAAAGTCTGTAGTATCCACCAAATAAGTTAGAAGATCCAAAGCGGCAACTGCGGAAAGTTCATTTACTTCTGTCGATAAATCGCTTATTTGTAACTTATACGGATCAACACCTTCACATAACGCAAATTCAACTTTATATCTAATAAAATCATCACCCGTGAGACAAGCGGAATGATTACCACTAAATGTAGCTATCATTTTTCCGTATTGTGGCTATATTGCACAGGCAGTGAGACTGACGATGCGGTATCAATATGGCCGCCGTTGCAGCTTGGGGGCTGAAGAGAGAGCGTGCGGGCAGGGGGGAGTCAGTTTTACGAACCCTTGCATACCACCTATAAGGATGAATGCTGCGCCGTTCAAACAGTTCTTCTTCGACCGTACGCTTGAAAGTCGCATTGTACTTATTGTTGAAATAAAGCACGTGATATCACAGTAGTGAGATCACTCATTTTTAAAAACACAATAAAGCTTTATTCAGCATAACATTTTGGCGATCCTGCCAGGATAGGCATTTTCGACAAGGAATCTACGGATCCTAAGGAAGTCACATAAAGTCCTATACTGGGACTACTGGAATCTACGGACCAGTATAAGAACAGAATCCCACGGGATTCACAGAAGAAAGTAACTCCGGACTTTCACCACGGTAAAGCCCGTCAACGGATGAAAGGGTACGCGACAAACAGCGATAAAATCCCTACGAGGCCCGCAATCAGGCGGAAGACGCAACTGCGTAGGAAGGAACGAGCTAGCCAACGCCCAGTTCACACAGCGACAGGGAAGCCAAGCCGAAAACACGTTATCGGCTCAAGTCATCGTTGGGAATTAACCACAGCTCTCCACGGAAGCGGTCATTAAACCCTGAAACAACGAGACGGACTTCGCCTCAAGCTGAGAAGAAGAAAAAGCAATTGTAAGCATTATCTTAGAAATTAGAAATGGTTTGAATGTACTAAAGACATAAATCCTCTCTGCTTACGTTGCACGGAGACAGAAGCCAAACTTTAATCAAGTGTTTTGTTTCTGGTGAGGTAGTAGAAAGTACATTCACGTTGAATATACTCCTGGTGTTCCAGAGCACTGTTCATCGTTAATAAAAATAAAAATCACTACTTTGAAATAGCTGCCAGTTTGTAGCAACTTACAGCTCATTTCACTGTATTAAAGGACAAACGAGCCCAAAGTACACAAAATTGTAATAATACCACAAAATTTAGATAAGATAAGAGCTAGGAAAACACATTCCACTCTGGCTGACTCATACCGAGTTCCGCGCACCTACGCTACTGACGATACAGACAGCACAGACGACCCTCTAGAAGACATACTTTTCCCCTTTTCCACCGCAAATATGTCTCGTGCTCAATCCCCAACCCGTGCTCAATCTCCTATCCCGTTGTCAACGAATGAATTACTTACGCAACTATTAGCCAAAGTAGACGCAATTTCCATCGGACAAAGTGCGCTGAAGCAGGAAAACGACAATAGAATAGCAGAAATTTCTAGTCTCGCAAAAAAATTAGGATTTTCTGGTGAGGTATTAACAGATAACCCCGATATTACGGAAGACGAAATTCTCCCAACCAAAGAAGAAGTCGAGGAACAGCAGGCAGTCGAAGCACGAAGACGGAGAAATCAACAGCTATTAGAAAAAAGAGAAAGAGAAAGTATGAGCAACCAGAGAACAAGCGAAGAAGAAACGTTAAAAGCTAAAGACATTCTTAACACTATCACAGTATTAAATGGACAAGATGATGTGGGAGTCGAAGACTTCATCAAAAGTATCAAAAGAGCTAAATTACGCTGCTCTCAACCGAATATATTATTAGACTTCATTATTGCACAGAAAGTTAAGGGTTTAGCAGAAAAAGCCATACGGTTCATCCCTGTAGACTCTTACGATGACCTATTTAACGCACTCCGACAAAATCTGAAACAATCCGGATCCACATTAGCTTTAAAATCAAAACTAGAAAGCTGCAAGCAAGGAGGGACGGAAACAGTACAAAATTTTTCACTTAGATTCAGACAAATTACCAATGAACTCAACTACAGTATACAAGCTCAGCACTCCAGCCCTTGTGAACGAAGAATAAGAATCAAGATCGAAGAAACGGAAAACATTAATCGATACTTGCTAAATCTACGCAAGGAAATCGGCCTACAGATAAGGCTGTTAAAACCAACGACACTCGCCGAAGCTCAAAACATGGCAATGGAGACAGAAATGTGGCTTAGAGAGTCACAACCTGCTCGATCTCAAGCCCCAACACCCCGACCAGCGCCTCGTTTCATGCCACGCCCACAGACCACTCGACCCCAAGCTAATACCTCAGCACAGAAACCTATGAACCAGAACATACCACTAGTCGACCGTTCTAATATGAAGTGCTTTAAGTGCGGTAAACTCGGTCACATTTCCACACAGTGTAACGTGAAAAATCAAAATTTTCTACCAGGACAGTACCAAAAGAGACCACCAATCAGGAATATACAAGAAACAGAGACGGAACTAGAGGAACAACCGGATTATTCAGAGATGACACAGGAAGAAGTAGACGAACAACTGAACTACGAGGAATCAGCAGAATATCAGTCGTATGCGGTAGACTCCAATCTATCCATGGAAAACGAGGAGGAAAATCATACCGACTACTGGTAGATAGCGGTGCTGCCATAAACCTGTTAAAACAAAGCATACTCACACCACAAGACAAAACTTTCAAATTCATTAAAAATTTTGTTATGGGTAATGACAAACACCAATCTACGGAAGCTTTGTATCTGACATTTTTCGATAAAAAACAATTATTCCATATAATATCAGATGATTTTCCACTACCAGAAGACGGCATAATCGGTATTCAATTTTTCAAAAAATACCCAAGATACGCTATAACATCAAATTATTTGATAATTGGCAATAAAAAACTACCTCTTCACGATGACGGACAATTTTTATGTAAAAACACCACACAAATCTGCAGAATTAAAACAACAGAACAGGATAAAGATATATGGATAACGGGCAACGAGAATATAACAGACGGCATATATAAAATAAAAAACAGAGAAATCATGTTACCAATATACAATTATTCAAAAAAACCATTGCAAATACCCAAAACCATACAATTTGAAACCATAAATACAATAAATTCACGAGACGTGAATATTTTTCAAAGAAAGGGTGATCACACACAGGAATATCAGCAAAGGATAAGAGAACTAATTCAACTTTCCAAAATCCAACACATCGAACCAAACATCAAAGAAATCATAAAGAAAACCATTTTAAAATATCAAGAAGTTTTTACACTAGTAAAAGATCCACTCCCTTGCACGAGTTTCACAGAGCACGAAATTATATTGAACTCAGAAAAAACAATCCACCTACGATCCCACAAGCTGCCAGCAACACATCGTGAATTCTCTGTGGAAGAATCGGATAAATTATCACGCAAAAGAATTGTCAGGCACTCGCAATCTCCTTTCAATTCACCTCTTTGGGTTGTACTTGAAGAAGGTAACAAAGTAAGAATGCTTGTCGATTATCGACAGATCGATAGACACTGATCAAGACGCATACCCACTACCTATGATAGACGACATAATAGATAAATTAGGAAAAGCAAAATTCTTTTCTGCATTCGATCTCTCAGCAGAATTCCACCAAATCCCAATAAAAAAAGAATGTAAAAAATACACTGCATTCTCAACGTCGCAGGGGCATTTTGAATATAACAGAATGCCACTCGGTCTTAAGAACGCACCACAACTTTTCAACGTATGATGGACAGAGCTTTCAATGGATAATAGGTAGAAATATATAGACGACATAGTCATTTTCGGAGGAACCATTCAGAAACATAATGAAAACCTAGAAATTGTGTTACAAAGAATCCAACAATTAGGACTGCGATTGGAACCAACGAAATGCGAGTATTCAAAGCCAGAATTCGAATATCTCGGACATTTGATTACAGCAGAAGGTATTAAATCAAACCCCATCAAAATTGAGGCAATAAAGAATTTTAAGAAACTACAGACAGTTAAAGACGTACTATCTTTTCTTCATTTAGCTGGATACTATAGAAAATTCATAAAGAACATCTCTTGTATTGCCAGACCCCTTACAAAACTCACTCAGAAAGATACCATATTCGATTGGACATCTAACAGCAAAAAAGCATTTTACGATCTCAGACACACACTGACTTCAGCACTAGTATTAAGATTCCCAAATTTCAACGAACAATTTGTGTTAACAACTGACGCTTCTAACCAAGGACTCGGAGCAGTATTATCACAGAATGGACACCCATGCTTATTCATTTCCAGAACATTGAATAAAGCCGAAGAAAATTACACTACATCAGAAAAGGAATTACTTGCCATAGTATGGGCAATGAAACGACTAAGACAATACCTACTCGGTAATAAGTTCAAAATTCAGACAGATCATCGTGCGTTAGTATGGTTACATAATGTTAAAGACCCAAGCTCCCGACTATTAAGATGGAGATTACGAATGGAGGAATATGACTATGAAATCGAATATGTAAAGGGTAAAGAAAATAAAGTAGCTGACTGTTTATCACGACTTTTCCCGATAAATGATAAAAATATTTTATCTCAAGTTCTCGACGGACTAGATATCGAAAAAGAAACGGAAAGGATTGAAAAAGAATTACGTGACATAGATATATCTGACACGTTAATCACAAAACCAGTAATAATTAAAGATGAAATACGGGAAGATAATCAAAAAATTAAGTTACCACCTAGAAGAACGAGAGAACCATCAGAAAGTCAGTCAGACGAACCTTTAGAAGCCAACCCCAATATCTCAAACCAAAAGCAACTATATGCAGATTTCATGCAGTGGAGACTGCAACCAACATTTGGAAAAACAAAAACTAAACCAAATGCAATAGGAAAACTTTGGAAGGAAGTCAGCAAAGAAGATCTACCACCATACAACGAAGAAAACTGGTTAAGAAAACTTGGCTGGTATATAGATGATTTTGTGAATAGAAAATTGTCAATAATCAGACTAACATTTAATGATCCACTCATAACACCCATTGAAAAGGAAGTTATACAAGAAATGTTGGAATTCTTATCAAATCTGTACCCAGACATACACATTCACATGTGTTTTAGCAATAAGCGTGAATTAACAAAAGCTGAGAAAGAGGGAATTCTTAAAGAATCACATTTCAACCACTTAGGAGAAAAGAACACCCTAGAAGAAGCTAATTCTTCTTTCTCATCCAGGAAATTATTTATATACTTTTTTGTTTCTCCTACAAAACAAAAATCGTGAAATTTTTGTAAGATATCTACAGCTCCACTCATCATGTTGAATAAATAACCCGGCGTAAAACCTATCTTATAGAAATCATCTAAAAGTTTCGTTTTTTTCCCTTCATTATTAAAACAAACCCTATGCAATCTTTTTAAGGCGGAAGAAGCACCAACTCCTGCTCCACACAACCTGCAGGATAAGTGACTCGAATTAAAACCCGCCATATAAAAATCATCTGGAAGTTATGTTGTTTTTCCTTCATCATTGAAACAAACACCATGTAATTTTTCAAACGCATCTTGAGGATGAGCTCCAGACCCATTTAATATACTGGACAAATTTTGCAGCGTAAAACGTTCTTCATCATCATTTTCCCCAATAAAGTGCTTTAGTGCTGTTTTTTATTTCCTTGCTCATCAAAAAAAGCGTTACATAATTCTTCAAAAGCTTTTACAGCCTGAGCTGCTGCTCCATGCAAAATACTAGACACACTAGCTAGATTTATTCTCTTTCTTTCTAGAGTTTTCAAACATTGTGCTTCATTTCCGTCTGGATCAAACCACAGATGATACAATCCTTTAAAAGTTTTTGCAGCGTTAGCTGCAGATCTGCTTAAAATACTAGACACAGTAGGTAGATTGATTCCTTCCTTTTCTAGAGTTTTTAAATAATGCGTTTTATTTCCTTCAGCATCAAAACAAATGTCATATAAGTCTTGAAATGCTTTTGCGGCATTAACTCCTACTCCACTGAAAATACTGGACAGATTAGCTAGATTTATTCCTTCTTCTTCTAAAGTTTTTAAATATTCTGTTTTATTTCCTTTCTCATCAAACCAAAGATCATATAATTCTTTAAAAGCTTTCACAGCATTATTTCTGGCTCCATTGAAAATACTCGTCACATTAGCTAGATTAATTTCTCCATTTTCTAGAGCTTTTAAATATTTTGTTTCAGTTCCTTCTGCGTCAAACCAAAGATTATATAAGTCTCTGAAAGATTTTGCAGAATTAGATCCCGTTCCTCGTAACATACTGGATATACTTGAAAGATTAATCCCTTCTACTTCTACAGATTTTAAATATAGCGTTTTGCTTCCTTCCTCGTCAAACCACAGGTTATATAATCCTTTAAAAGCTTCCGCAGCATTATTTCCCGCTCCATTCAAATTACCAGACATACTAGCCACATTCATTCCTTCTTTTTCTAGAGTTTTTAAGTATTGCATTTTATTACCATTTTTGTCAAACCAAAGATCATACGAGTATAATGTTTCAAAAGCTTTCACAGCATTATTTCCTGCTTTATTTAAAATATTGGACACTTTAGCTAGATCTATTTTCGATCTTTTCAGAACTTCTAGATAACTTTTTCCTTTTCCTTTAATTAAAAAGTCTAAGAACTGATTGAATGTAGGAGTCCCTTTCCTACCAACTATACTTTTAGCAAAATTAATTTTCTCATTGATGTCTCCAATTTGAATCATGTGATAACTAGAACTATTATTTTGTATATCTTTGAAGAGACTTTCTAGTATTCCTTTTGTAATATGGCTAACTTCATGAGACTCTAACCAACGTAAGGCTATTTCATGTAATTCTTTGTGGTTATATGAAACATTATTAGGCTTCTTCCCCATCTTATTTCTAATGACACTATTCAATTCTTCCTTACCATACTGGTTAACTGCAAATATTAGCCTGTCTACGAATTTTTCTTTCATTTCTTTTTCATTCTTATCAGAAAGCCTTCCTTCTTCTTTTTCTTTTTGCAGAAAAGGGGAAAGCTTTAATTGACCTACAATTTTCTCTCTTGTCGCTTGTTCCTGTGAAAACTGATAGAGACTCTTCTCGTTTACAAATGAACAATCTCTTAAAACTTGATATTTTTTCTTTCGGATATCTATACCATCAAATTTTAAAGAGCAAAAGTTTCTGGATTTATCATTTTGAAATCTCTTTTCATCCGTGAGATTTGGATCTGCATTAGTATAAAAAATAAAATATCTCATATCACTTTTTAACCCTTCAACAAAAAGAGCAAAATGTTTATTAATGGAAAGAATATACTCTCCTTCCCTTTCTATGGAAGGAAATAATTGACTGTAGCCAATTAGACTATCAACATTATGAGCCTTTACGTAAGTGATTCTATCTTTATAAGTGACAGTAATGTCATTAGATATACCGTAGCTTTTTCCTTCAAAATTTATAGAAAATATATTTTTATGCGTGAACATGTCATGCAAGAAGAGTGTCAACAAATTGAATTCATATGTAATTCTAGATACATTATTTCGAAGTTTTTCAGGCTTTCCCGAAGTTACCAAATTACTTAATACTCTTTCTTGCAATGTTATATAATCTTGAACTTCACTTCTTTTTTCTATTTCACTTTTAACAATGGTGTGCAGTTCCTCTCTACTGGGCTGATTAACTGTAAATACTAATTTATCTAAAAATGCTCCTTTAATTTTATGTGGAAATTCTTCAGAAAGGCTTCTTTCTTTTATTGCTTCCTGCATAGCAGATGCAAATTCTAGTCGCTTTAAAAGTTCTTTCCTCATAGTTTCGTCTCGCGAAAACTGATAAAAACCACGCCCTTGCGCGTTATCATTTTTAAAAAAACAGTCTTTCGAAATTTCACATTCTTTCATATCTATACTATCAAGTTTAAAAAGGTAAAAAATTCTGGATCGTCGCCGATTTAATTTCTTATCTTCTGTAAGATCTAAGCCTGAATTCGTATAGATAATAAATATTGTATACTTGTATTATTCAATGAAATATCTAAATCAGCGATTATATATTTAACAAAGCCATCAAAGTAATTATTGATATAAAAATTTGCTTTTTCTTTTTCTTTAGTAAACAATCCAGCATAACCAACTGCATAATCTATATAATATTTATCTACGTTTCCGATATGTACATGAACGGACTTCTCTTTATAGCAAACAACAATATTATTAAATTTATCAACTTCAAAATCTTCAAATGCTAATGACAATGAAGGATGCTTATGTTCATATTTCAACTTTCTAAGGGAGAAAAGCACGGACAAGTCTAATTGATACATGAATCTAATCAAAATATCAGGAAAATTACTCCTGTATTGATTAACTCTACAAGGATTAAGCAATTCCTCAGACAAATCCTGTGCAGATTCATCTCGTAAATCACCTCCTATTTTAGCAGATAAGTTGTGGCCCGCATTCTGGTTTAAAGCTCCAAACACCCCTCCTCCAGTCACCAAACAACCGCTCTAAAGAATCAAAATACACTTTTATTTTACCAAACTTTTATAAACCTGCAGTAAAAAAAAAACATTTCAACAAACTGATGATGGTATCTGCACTTACATAACCAATTCTTTCAAACGAACCTACTTATAAGCTAATGGTGAATGAATTTTCTATGATTTGAAAAAATGTCAAAAAAATTTCTTTAATTATCAAATGTAGTGTTCTTAAATAAAACACGTAAAAACTTGACATGGAGTTCAAAAAAAAAATTCTTAAAATGGCCACGAAAATCTTAAAATGTCTGAATTTAAGTTTGAAATTTTTTTGCAAACCCGGTGGAGGCTGGAGATTGGCAGGGTAAAATAAGGCTATAGAGTTCTTTCTTCGACCTTGAAATGGATTTTAAAAATTCTCCGAATGAAAAACGACCGTTTGCCGAGAATTTGCTACTTAAGGCAAATAGAATTGATGAGCTGCGAAACAACTTCATCTTAATATAACTGGGATTCTCAAGTTGCGGATATATTAAAAATCATAGACAAAGAGAACATTATGTGTGATCTTGATCCGGAAGTCTAGATAAAAAATAAAAACGACATCCTACGACCATATTTCGAACATTTGAAGAATCAGGACACAATAAAATACGAACTAACGAAATCTATCCAAATTCAGATTCCTATGTCCTTAGCTGATAATATTTCTTATCTCTCCTTAGGTTGTTCTTTTCAAGAAACAAGAGTAATTGCATAATTACGTTTTTCAACGAATTGATGCTTTACTCTGTCATGAAATAGAACGTATATAAATTCTACTTAAACCTACTCTGTACAATCTGCAACAAACATTCTTATGCAAACACTTTTGATGCAAAAGTGCATAAGAAACCTATTGTGGGTGCAAACCCATGAACCACAATATTACATAGTTCACGAGATATAGGGGGTGAAAGTTGGTAGTTTTTGGTGTGCAGACCATTTTTCAACTGAATGTTATTTTGACGACATCAAATCCAATAAAGATTGTAATTAACGGGTCCGAAAGTAAATTTGACAAGCTTTACAGTGATCGTGACCGGGGGTTACGATTCTCTGCAGGACTCCGCACAACATAGTGGAGCACTTTTCGAATTTGGGATTAAGCGCAAATCGGTCAGCACTTCTGATTCTTTCAAGAATCTATGCGGCCTACTGGGGACGACTAAGAGGCCGAGAGGCATACAATGCAACTTCGGCAGTCGGAGCAGAACACATCCGCAGGTGTTGGAGCTTTGCAGCGAATCTTCGTCTGAGAGCGAACCGGAGGTGGAAGAAAGACCACAGAGCTACCAGGGAGCAGAAGCAGCATTTACTAAAACCATTAGGTCACATTCCTTCACATTGTAATTGGTTTGCATCAATAACATGAGAGACCTGTGAATAGCGAAGTAATAGCTAACTAATGGACAGGCACCTTTGTCAACTGCAGCTCTAAACGATCCAAAGACAGTGTCGACTTGAGAAAAGATTGGTGCAAACCTCCGATTGTACTCTTTATCGGCCCGTGAGAAGACCTTTGCAGGAGTGAAGGCCTCTGATCCTTCGCATATAAATTTATTCAAATAAATGCATTTGATTGATGAATAAATTGTTTTCAACACATCAAGCTTTGCTCCAAGAGATTCCCAAATTCCAGCAGTAGTTCCAAAGTGCTTATCAGCTGCTTCTTGTTTGAGTTTTAGTGTTGAATGTTCATCGAGAACCACAGCCTGCACAGCATCATCTATCAAGCCGGCTGTATGAGCAGACTCACTACCGAACAAGAATCCAGTTCTCTTTGCAACCTTTTTCTTTCAAACTTTGCAAAGTCCTGAGATTTTCATGAAATGCATATCAAAGAGAAGCACAGAATTTATTTCTAGTTTATAAATCCGAATGGACATAATAGACAGACATCTGTCTTCAGAACTTATCCCCCGCTCGAACCAATTTCAGGGTTCCTCACTTATTTTTCATGTCATTCTGTTAGTTTCTGAATTCAGACGCTTCGAGTTTTTCAATCAAAAAATTATTTTAAATAATATTTTAGAATACCCTGGAATGTCCATCACGTCCATTCAGGGATACAACCTAGAAGTTATGAACTTTAATTTATAATCATTTTATGAAGATCTGAGGGTACATTTTTTTGAGGTATTCAGAATTAAATGATTACCACCACAGAAAGAATTGTCAAATTTTCTTTCGATTCCTTTCATTACAAACTTTACTTGATTTGGTTTTGTCAAAATAACATTTCATTCAAAAATGATCTGCATAGTAGTTTACGGTTCTGCACTTACAATAGGATCCTATAGTACTACAATTTACAGCAGTTTGAAGAAGAGTGAAAGCCATTTGTTTTGGGCAGTGCGCCAATATAAAATGTAATGCCTCAAATATAAAGCATTTCTTTTTTAGGAGTAGCTCTCATATCGTACAGAAATATGAAGTGTGTATAAAAGAATCCTCTCCTAATGATACGTCGTACATACAAATTTTATTACTGATCAGCAGAAGTGAGTTAGTCGTAGAATACACTATCACTTAAACACTTTTCAGTTTTCTTATACGAGTGCATATACTTCATGCATCTATGGAAGTTACAAAAATTTTAAAATAGAAAATTTAAGATCCTTACTATAAATAACATAGATATACTTCGAGTCGCACAGATTTATGATCCGCTTATACTATCCGTACTCCAGATTTATATCCAATAACATTTCTGATCATCAAGAAGACATCACTTTTGCAGCAATTCTAATCTATCTGATTCTATCATTATAATGTTGAACGAGCTTTTCTAACCTTTTCAAATAAAATATTAAGTATCTGATTCGATGCGTTATTCTGG
>JAUMHM010084921.1:0-11999 GCA_032362435.1 Melikaiella ostensackeni
ATCTTGAAAAAATTATTATTTAAATTCTTTATATAATATATATACATATATATATATATATATATATATATATATATATAAAATACTGACGTGAAAAAGACAACTATGCGCATCTCTCCCCACGCTGCTCTACTGAAATTTATGGTTAACTACCTCTCTAAAGTCTGAACGATTGTAATCTTCAAGTTAATTATTTTAAAAGAATCAATGAAGAGCTAATTAAGGCATGCTTCAGCTATTAATTAATCTGGATTAATGAACACATTTTGAAACCGGTTAAACAAAATGATAGTAACTGTAATGTTACATTAGTGTAAAGTTATATATAAAAAGTGTCTCGTCGTTCCGAAATTCGGGATGAATAGTCAAAAAATTTTAAACACACGTATTCCCAATGAGGATCCAATACTTTATCACAATTTAGTTAGCCTCCTCCCCCCCTCCAATAACGAATTTCCATACATCATTTTTTTGTTCTCAAAAATCTGTATGTTCCAACCGAGTAAAGATACTCTAATGTTACCTTTTCGAGGTCGGTCGCAACAGCCCCTATACTAAATATTTTTCAAATCTACTCAAACCCATTCGACTGTACCCCAAATGTCCTCTGTTGCGCCACAAAGTAAAAATTTCGCGCCGTAAAACAGTAGGAGTTATTACAAATTATTATTCTAAATATTATTCTAAATTCATGATTTTTAGGAACTTCAAATGCTTCATATCGTACACTGATATTTTTCCTCACCTTCATTTCTTGACTTTGTTACGTCACAGTGTTAATAGGTAGTAAAACGACCACTTGGCAAGGTTGTTTTCAATTTCTCGTCTCGCTTAAAAGTAGAGTCAAAAACTTTATTGCCTCGACTTAAGATAAGTAATCTGATGAAGGTTAGTATATATAGCAGTGAATCTATTCCAAATTTCTCTGCGGCCGCTCATAAAATTTATCTAGAAGAAATGAAGATCGCTAGCTCCATTCTGATTCTCACGTTGGCGGTTTATCTGGATCTTGCTGGTGAGTGTAATCAGGGTGACCATATGTCTGGGTTCCCCGAACATATCCTCTTTTCAAGGCTCGCGAATCTCGTCCTAGAGGACTTTTGACTTTGTCCGGGTCCCTGTCTGGGCTTCTGGAAACAGAATTTTTCATTTCGTGAATAGAAAAAAATATTGGGTCGGAGTGAAATCCAATTGTTTTCTGCACGCGTGGTACCAAGTGAATAACTGCTTTTTAATTTTTCATTTACTGCGTTTCAGTTTGGGGTCAACAAGTGTAATTGGGGTGACCATATTATGTTGGGGTTCCTCGAACATATCCTGTTTCTCAGGCTTGCGACTTTTGTGCTGATGTTTTTTTGACTTTGTCCGAGGTCTTGTCTGGGTTTTTGTAAATAGAGTTTCCAAATTTTGTATATACTGAAAATTGAGAGTTTTCATTTGAAATTTTTAAAAAATTTAATGTTTCAAATTATGCCAAACTTCTTACTTTCAGAATCTATGATCAAAGAATTATTTTGCTTGGCCTTCAACGAATTTTCAAATTTGTAGAATATTTTTGTTAAATTTCTTATATATGACGTTATGACCTTATAATTATTTTTTATTATATCCAAGATTTAAATCAAACAATAGATTGAAATTGGCCGTGTTTAGATTCACCGGATTTCGGTGGGCGTAGAATAAATATTTCCGATGTGCTAAAACACTTCGTTAAAAATCACAGATTAAAATAAAATCAAAGACGGAAAAGGAAAAAAATCCAGATATAGTTGATTAGATTTTAATGTCTGTCTGTCTGTGTGTCTGTAGATTTTCAGGTTGTGAGCACGATAACTTTCGAAAGAATTGATCGATTGGATTGGCCTTAGGTATACTCTTTCTGTGTCCTGAAATGAAGACCAGGTACATTAGTCAGCCATTTTGGACAAAAATTCAAAAAGTGGGAGCATTTAAAAAATTTTTTAGACTACTTTTTTTTTGAATTTACAAATCCATGTACGGATATTCATAGTACTCAGAAAGTCGAACAATTTATTTTCATGGCTCGTTTCGCTAAAAAGAAAATTGTGAGAGTTATAGCATTTTCAAAATAAAAAAAAACGAAAATGAAAATTTTGAGCCAAACAATGCACGATATGAAAAAAAGCCAAAAAAAACATTTCTTTTTGGAAGCCCTACAAGATTGGGATAACAACATTTTGAATTATTTTGAAAAATCGAAAATTCAAATTTTGAGCTAAATAACGCGGAATACAGAAGAAAGTTGAGATATTAAAATTATTGCTCTTACGAAGACCTGTAAACTTGCCTCTAAATATTTTCTGGTGGGAGGCATGGTTTGTATTTTAAGTATAGAAATTAGTATTGGAATATTTTTATTTTTATTTTTGAGCCAAACGACGCGAGATGAGAAAAAAATACACAAACTAGTATTTAAGTATTCAAAAAAATGTAGATACTTCCAAATTCAATATTTTGGACATAAAAGGATTCGGATCCTAGAAAAGTAGGAAATTTAGATGAAATATAATTTGAAACTATACAAATTTAAAGACCTTTACCACATAAATTATTTGAACTTGCAATTTAAGAAAGATTTAGAAGCGATGTAAAAAGGTTGATGATTTCCAACTAAAAAATTGAAAAATTGGTTTCAAACTCTGCAATTCATAAAAAAATATAAAACTCTTGAATTTGAAATTTTAAACTTTAGTGTATCTTTCCTTACATTTTCGAAACTTCCCATACATTTTGAATTTTGTTTTCATTTCAATAATCCTGGAATATTAGAATTGCACGGCACTTGTTCGTTCGCTCTAAAAATCTCAAGGATTAAAATAAAAATGCAAAGCCGAAAAATTTTACGGTAAGAAAATTTCAAAATTGAGGAAATTATTCAATCACTGAGGTGTCAATTTTAGATAATTCAATTTGCATCTACTTTGGTTTTAAGCAACACAATTTTCGATTTTATAATTTCAAGTCATCTAATTCCTGACACTCCGAGGGGTTAATTATTATATTGGAAATCGAAAATTAGAAAAAATAATGCAAAACAAGTTTGCTATAATTCAAAATCTTGAAATTGCATAATTTTGAGCATTTCAATTGAAATTTTTTTTTTCAAGTGGAGTTCAAAATTTTTACAATATTTTGGAGCATTTTCAAATAAAAAATAGTTTAATTTTCAGTGCTTCATTCCAAAATCTTCTCATTTTTAAGACTTCCATATGACAAATTATTTTCTTAATTTTTCACCGTTTTGAATTTATTCTAGACGCACTTAATTCAAAATAATTAAATTGCAAAATCGCCTATTTTTGTATCAATAGCTTACAGTTCAAAGATTTTAAATTTAATGATTTTAAGCAAGGTTACATTGTGTTTTCTCTTTTAATTTCCAAGTTGGTAGCACTTCTTCAATACAATTTCTAAATCTTTCAAAATCATATTTCCTTGACACCTATTTGAATCGATTAAGATTATTCTGTAGGAAAATATCTACAAAAGTCGGGTTTTTCGCCAACTCTTCAAATTATCAATATCTTTGAAATTATTCAACATTTTTCAAATATCTCGGGCTACTTTTCAAGAGTAAGCTCTGCACCCCCCACTAAATTCATCTACAGATCTATTGGTATTTTTTATATATTTCACAAAGGGTCAACTGGACAAAAAAGAAACTGAAAACTTTGAAGAACGGTTGCCCTAGAAGCTCATTAAAGAAAATGTAATTTTCAAACATTTTGGAATTATATCAAAGATTTGACACCCATTTGGAAATTGAAAAAAACATTCATTGACAAGAGTGAAAGAAATTTCTTGAGATGATTCGGTCATGCTTAGACATGAAAATTCAATTATATGGTTGAAAGTTGAACATCTTTGTTAAAAATTCCTTTTTTCAAGATTCTTCACTTTAGTTGAAAGTTCAACTATTTTCTTGAAAATGCAATTATTTTCTCAAAAATTTAACTATATTGTTGGAAATTCAATTATTTCGTTGGGAATGGGATTATTTTGTTGAAAATTCAACTGTTATGTTGAAAATTCGTGTTTCGGGATAGAAAATGCGTTCTTTTAGATTGCCAATTCATTTGTTCGGTTGAAAATGCTACAGTTTTTGGTTGAAGTTTAATCTTTCTTGTTTGAAAATTCGATAAAGTGGTTGAAGCCTGGCGGGTTCAAACACCCTAGAAGGGGAATTTTAAGTTTAAATAAAGTTCTGCTTGAATGTAATAAAATAATACATTCAAAAAAAAAGATTCTGTTGGAACAAAAAGCGTTGGGTTTCAGGGGTAACCCTAATTCCCATGACAGCGCGAAGGCTCATGTTTGCTGTAAATCTCAAAAATAGAAGAATTGTAAATTGCAAATCTGTGAAACTGAATAAATTTCGATTTCACATCTTCAAAATTGAACTATTGCAAAAAAAACATTCAAAATTACATCATTTCAGACTATTAACATTCAAAATGAATGAATCTTCAATTGTAAGTCTTAAAATATGAAAAACTCTCACTTGAAAATCTATAAACTTGAATCGTTTCCAATTTTGAATCTTCGAAATTGAACTATTGAAAGAAAAACATTCGAAATGACATAATTTCAGACTATCAACATTCCAAATTAATGAATCTCTAATTGTTAATCTTAAAAATTAAAAGACTTTCAATTGCCGGTTTATAAAATTGAATACATTTCAAATTTACATCTTCAAAATTTAACTGCTGCAAAAAAGGCTTTTAAAATCACATAACTTCAAACTATTAACATTCAAAATTATCAATTCTTCAATTGCAAATCTTAAGAATTCAAGAGTTCTTCATCAAAAATCTATAAACTTGAATAATTTCCAATTTTATATCCACAAAATTGTACTTTTATAAAAAAAGCATTCAAGGTTACATCATTTCAAACTGTAAATATTCCAAATTGATGAACTTTCAATTTCAAATTTCAAAAATCGAGTAACTTTCAATTGCATATCTAAGGAATTTGAACTACTACAAAAAAAGCGTTCAAAGTCAGGTAACTTCAAACTATAAACATTCAAAAATAATAAATCTTTAATTCTATATCCTAAAAATTGAAGAATTTTCAATTGCGAATTTATGAACTTTAATGGATTTCAATTTTAAATCTTGATTGAATCTTGATTTGAATCTTTGATTTTCAGATGTAATCAATCATTAAATAAGAAAGTATAAACTGAAGGAAAAAAGTTGGTCTCCATTTTCTAGACACGTGTATCATTAATATTATTTCACCTTGAGAAACTTAGATCATTTTACGTCTGACTAAATGGTACATAGATTAAAATATCATCAAATTTGACGTCAGCACAGTTTTATTGTATAGGTACGCAAACATTGTAAGCTCTCTACAGTTTCGAAACCTGCCAAGTTTATCGTAAGCTTATAGCCCATATTTAACATTTTTTTAGGAATAATAAAAGGCAAGCTCAATCCGCTATTAACTGAAACAAAAGTGAAGTTTTACTACCCTTTTTCTTAATTTAAAAGTTAAAATTCAGACAGATAGTAAATTTCAAATTATTTTATCATTTAGGGTTAAGTTCGGAAATTTCCATCGTCAAGTTTCTTAGTTTTACTAAGCACATTTTCAAATTGGAAAATACTGTTTTTAATACTTAGACAATTTAAAATTAAAAGGGTTTGAGATTGAACAATTTTGACATCGTAATTAGACAGTTTCAAATTCAGAGGTTTAGGACTCGACAAATTGTAAATGTAAGTTTTTCAAACATTATCAATTTTTGATTAAAGAGTTTAAAAATACAAATTTTTGAATCTTAGAAATATTTGACTGTGGAAGGCTTCAAGAAAGAAAAACTCTGTTTTTATTCTGTAGGTTCGAAAATTTTTCGTAAAAAACAGCGGTTTATTAGAGATAAGTTATCTTGTACAGATCAGCAAATGAGCAGATGTACAAATTTAGGAAAACCGTTAAGATTAGCAGATACATAAAAAAATTGGTATCTATGAAAATATTGAAGTTACAAAAATAATAAAGAGTTTTTTCAAACATTTTACCAATGCGCAGAACTAAGACGCTTATTAATCGATCTGAAAGTAATTGAAGCTTAAGCGGGGATAACGATGGATACAAAATGTTGAATTTTCTAATTTTCACCCAATTTTGTGTTCAGCCATGTGCAAACCTCCCTGGGACCGACATTGATAAAAATCCGGTGCTTTATTAAACTTTTGAAACACTTGGTCGCAATCTTGGATTCAAGTTTGGACCTCAAATTTGTTTATCAACAACCCAAAAAAACTCTTAGTACCGAATCTCATGACGATTTTGTTGATATAATAAAAAATAAAAGTTTTGAACATTCGAGAACTCGAAACTATTTAAGTACACGAATGTTCGGGTCAACTCAAACACGACTCGACTCAAAGTTTTAAGCTTTTTCCACATTCCTAATAACTACTTTTTCCGGCTATGAATTCTGTTTCAAGTTACCTTTCAGCAGCCAAAAATGCTGAAGCAATTTTCAAAAAATATCATGAAAAATTTGAAAGAATGATATCAGTCCGAGGGGTTAATTATTACTCCAGCAATCTGGTGTACACTCTCTCTGCAATCTTATGCAATCTCGTGCAATGCCATGCAATCTTTTACAATCCCTTGTAATCCCTCCTCACGAAAAAATATTATAGGAAATGTGATATTGCTCTATCATGACTTTCCTATGATGAATTTTCTATAATTTTCTCGGATTTCTAGAAAAAACATTATGCGAAATAATTATAAAAAATCTTTCTGTGAAAGAAACCTATCCAATCACTTTTAATGTCACTTGCTACTACATGATATGATACTTATCAATAATATTTACTATTTTCAAAATTTCTATGATTTTAATTCAAAGTTATATTTTTGAGTACGCAATTCTAAAACAGTTTAATCTTTGAAGCCTCGAAACAAAAGTCTTTTTGCTCTAAAAGTTTGAATTTGAAAATATTCGATTTGAAATTTCTGAATTTTTGGAGGTTTGCAATTTCAAATCTCACGATTTTTTTTTTGGCTTCAACTATAAAATTGTCTAATTTTGAATTTCCCATTTTGAAATATGTCTAATTTTGGAGTAAGTAATACTGGATGACTTTTAATTGATAGCGTTAACGATTCCACAATTCTGAATTGAAATCCTCCCGATTCGTTCATAGTTTCAAATTAAAATATTCAGAATATCACGACAATTGAACCCGATTCCCTGTGATGTTCTCGTCCTCGTAAGGAAAAAGGGCTCTGGAATAGATTTTCGTCGAATTCGTGATCTCATTTAGGAATGTTACCAAAGTTTAGACCACTTATCGCTACAACATAAACAGTCGCAGCTCGAAGCGCAGGCAAAGAAAGAGTCTAAAGCATGATCAAACAATCATAACTTGAAAGAATATTATGTGAAATATTTCATTCTATTTAGATTTCTACCCTAGTTATTTCGATATAATTATAGTCAAAATGTCTTTTAACAGATAAAAAACTACATAATTAAACACAGCTCTAGTGATGCATGATGAAAAGACTATTAGCTTTCGTGATATTTTGTTGGCAGTCGATTACATTTGTGCTTTATTGCTATGAAAATTAAACGTACGCTACGTTAGAAACTGCTAATAAACGCACTACGATATTTTTAAGCAGTAGCAAGGGAGCGATTATAAAACTTCATAACTTTCACATCCACTCTTTCAAAATTCAGTCGCCAAAGTGGAACCATACATTCCTCTGGGCTAGGAATAGATCCACAAATTTTTATATATTTTCACAAAAATATTTATTGGTCGCTCAAAGCACTTTTATGTCAAAATTGGTGCCTCCGTGTGTTTTTAAGCTTTCAATCACAGAGATATTAAGGCTACAAATGTCTTTTCTGCATAAAATTATTGTCACATCTATGACAAGAAATGTCTCCTTTCTGTAGAAAAAATAAATTTGGTGTCTGTATAGTTAATAAAAGTTGCAATTTTGCAGGACCGTTTAGACATACAAGCACATTCATGCCACTAATCATTGTTTATATGGATCGTCAATAAGTCAGGGATACCCTCTATAGGCTAGAAAAAAATCTACTATGAGGGTTGAAAATCAACGAGAATAAAACTATTTACTTTTTCATGTAATAATAATCATAGTCTTCTTTGTGTCACCATTTTTTATCGAGTATGTGCACATCTTCGGCTCTCAATCCCACACAGCAACAAAAAACTACCATTTCTATTCAATTTCGTGATCAGTTAATATGTACTATTATGTGTGGTTACGGTACAATACCAATAACTACTCATCAATTATTCTGGCGAAATTGTTTAAAAATAGTAATTTTTCATTTTTGGTGAGGGATTAAAAGTCGAAGATGTGTTCTAAAAAAATGGTAATATATAAAATGACTATAACTGAACCGTTGCGTACAATAATAGCTTACTTGAATTTCCAGAAATCACTTGATTTTCATCTGTTTTGCATGAAGTTATGTGCAAAACAAATGAAAAACAAGTGACTTCTAAAA
This sequence comes from Melikaiella ostensackeni, assembly GCA_032362435.1. Lineage (NCBI taxonomy): Eukaryota > Metazoa > Arthropoda > Insecta > Hymenoptera > Cynipidae > Melikaiella > Melikaiella ostensackeni. The sequence goes on from JAUMHM010084921.1 coordinate 8,546, forward strand.
ATACGAGTAGGTTGTTATTGCAACCAACCGCTCAATTGTTATGAGATGGAAGAATGAACATTTCTAATATTTGTTGATTTCTCACAGATTAATTTCGAATTTCTCAACCTCATCTCCATAGTAGATTTTTTTCCTATTGAAAGTATCCAAGAATTTCGAAGCTCCGTATACAAAATGTTTGAGAGTATGAATGTGTTCCCATACATATGTATATAAACTTTCCTGCATAATTGCAATATTTATCACCTGTACAGACACCAAATATTTTTTGCTCAATCTACGAAAAAACAAAATTTTTCCGATATAGATTTATCAACAATTTCATGCAGAAAAAACATTTATGGCCTTGATAATTCTGTAGTTGTTGAGTCAAGAACTCATGAAAACACCGTTTTCTGCTCAAAAGTGCTTTGAGCGACCTCTAAATATATATTTTTTTTTTAAACATCTGGTTCTATAATGGCTACTTACAAAGTAAAAAAAAGATTTCTTTAGACCATCCTAATAGCCACCAGTGAAAATAACGTTATCACTACCAAAATATGAAAATATTAGGAATTCTAAACACTTCATTTACGTCAAAATCGCTTTAAAATCGGATCAAATTATTTTGCACACGTCCATATAAAACATTTTGTTAAGATGTGGCTTGGCATATTGGATCAACCGTTTCTTTGAAAATTCTGATTTCAAGTTCGGTATCTGTACCACAACCCTTTAACTATGGATTAAAACTATTAAGAGGCACTCATACATTCACATGCAAACACACACACACACACACACACACATTGTGAGGGGTAATTTTATTTATTCCATCACCTCACTCATGGCATCACAAATTTCTAAAACGTATATGGTACTATGACCAAATACGTATTCAGGTATACATGCGTATATACGTGTATAGACGTCAGTCCATATGCGTATATACTGCCTCGTGGGATGTGGGCGCCAGCCAGGTCCCAAAAAAAGGAGAATTCAAGTTAATCTACCCGGCACAGAATTTAATAAATAGAAAAAAGGAAAGAAGCTAAGAAAATAAAACACTCGTAAAATTCAGGGAGCGATTCTTGAAATCACAACGGCCAAAGGGTTTCACTTTATCAGGTTTACCAGACTTTATTAATGTTAATGCGGCAATCTTCACAACCAAGACTTTATATATGCAAAAGAACTCACGGAAGAAAAATCTACTGATAGACGACCACGTGGTCGTAGGCCGAAAATCCCGACATGTGGCATCTCTTATCGGAACAAACGGATAAAAATACAGATTTTACCACGAGGGGGAAGCGAAAAGGAAGTCTTACGCACTGACTCGACTTTATATCACTGATAACACTTAAAGAGGCCAAGCGAGGCAATGGTCAAACAAAAGGGGCCGTGTTGGCCGAAACTACAACGCCAATGCGACGCTTGCCGAGGAATCAAAGAAATTTACCTCTGCCACTATCGTCGAATCCTCAAATCCGTTATAATTAATAATTAATAGGTAAATAGATCCAGTATCGTATAAATCAGCGTGCCAATAAAATCCCATCCAAGCCAACCAAATCGAAATCAAATTGTCAAGAGGCACCAATGAAAGAAGAGGAGCCGTGCGCTCCTCGAAGCCAAGAACAGGAGTGAAGCCTTCGTTGCGACGCGCCACGACAGTAGGTTCGAGGGGCGGTTACATGGAGGCACGTTCATGAAAGATAAGGTTGCCGAGTCAGTGCGTAAGCTAGTTACAAAACCAGTCATAAACCAGTTACTAGCTAGTTACAAAACAATAGTGCTATCCATAAGATGTGACAAGAGTTAGGATCTGAAGACAATTCTGAGCGATATTATGTACAACAACAGACAAAGTTCGTAGATACATTTCGAAATTCATAAATGATTTCGCGAGATACCGATCCTTACGGAACGAACGTGTGATACTTTTTGCCCGCAAAAGTGGTTGCCGAGCCATTCGGTTCCCTCCTTGACAAACCCTATTCGTCCCATTTTAATATTCGAAGGTTGACATGGCCAAATTGTGGGACTTTAAGTCGAATGGTAAATAAAGTGTCGTGACGTCACGACTTCATAACATGGCACACGGCTGGGTAGTTCCCCCATCGGTTAAACTCGAAGGTTCATCAGCCGTATGGTTGAAACTTGCAAGACGTGACGTCACGCCCTGATAATATAGCACTCAGGGACCAGAACAAGATGGTGGCAGTAAGTGACGGCCTGTGCCATTCGTCGATCCATGGACCAGGGTGCGTTTGTAATGACGGAACCGTGACCATTCTCAAATACGGCCTTAAGGCTAAGAATACGCAAGCCAGGTCAAATTTTTCAGTCCGCGATCCTGTATCTGTTGTTGTTGCCGTTAACCTCAAAATCGTCATGAGAGGCGACAACATGAAAATAAACATTCAACGAGTAAATAACAAACCTCTTAACAACTAAAGTGAGTGCTCCTGGGTCGAGGTATGACTTCTGCTCTTGTTTGAATTGTTATGAATATTTTAGAAAAAAAAAAGAAAATTTCAAAGTGACAGGGAAATAACATTTACCGTGTCACAATATATATACAGTTCTACTGGAAGTCGGTGTCATTTTCATGGTTGGCAGTCGCTCCCAGAGGGACCCTCCGGTGGTTGTTTAACCAATTTTTTCTACTATATATATATAAGCCATTTTCATTCAAAATTAAGAAATTCTCATAATTCAGATTATTTGCATTTCCCAGCGAAGAATGACCGCTACACTAGAGTCAATCTATACTCTATGCACAAAATATCGCAAGTGGGCCTAATATTTGAACTTCACTTGGGAAGAAAACCTGTTTCTAATTCAATAAATAATTGTTTCTTTTGGAGTGAGTTAATACGTTACTAAACAATGAAAATATCCTTTCATCTCAAAAATGCAACATCCCCATTCCAGAAACACAGCGCTTCGCATAAAATTTTCTGATATTCCCTTGCAGCAGAAACAGAATATGGCAGAATATTTCATTTTTATGAGATACCCCCGATATATCCAGTGGACATCTAAGGGATATCTACGGAAAGTCCCATTGAGGTATGAATTTTGATATCCTTGGGATATCCACAAGATATCCTGTGATATTTTTTGGGCTTCTTGACATATTCAAAAGTCCAGCATGAGCGATTACAATTTTTGAAGTATACCTCATAGCAACAAGATATTAACAAGATATTTCGGAATATCCTGTTGCTATAAGGGATCTCACGTGGAACGTGTGACACAAATTTGGTATTCTGCCATATCCTATTGCTGTAAGGATCATCATTGAATAATAACAATGTGTATAATTACACCAACCCTCCCATATTTAGTCGTTATAATTTATATATGTGACGCGATCTGAAGAAAGACCCTAAGCGCCACAATGCTAATTTTAGAGGAGAAGCAGGAGAAGTGGCGACAAGCCGATAGGACTCTTCCGATATTT
>JAUMHM010084922.1:0-11999 GCA_032362435.1 Melikaiella ostensackeni
GTATTGGAATCAATGTATATTGTTGGTTGCAACTTACTGGACAGGAAAAATTAAACGCAAATTGAACGAATCTCAATTAAGATAAATATCATTGAGATAAGTTTAAAATGCTACACTACTATTACTAAAAATGTATAAGATTTCAAGTGGTTACCAACAGCCGTTATTTAAATCATCCAAGTGCATCGATTATAAACTTGGATTATTAGTAAACACGAGGGCGATCCCCGGTTAGAAAAAATCCATAATGTTACAAGTCTATATCGAAAAAGACTCTGAACTATAGAGAAAAGTAATGAACGGTATAAGGGTACCAGATGCGCGGACTAGAATTGTTTATCTTTTTTCATGTTCAAAACACGTGATAGGGAATAAACAGAGATTCCGCAATGGAAAACGATTTTGCTTATCACTACTCGATAATTGAAAAAGTCGGATTACGAAAGCAATATAATTCTATTATGAATTTCAAACTTTTTTACCAAATATTTATGTTCCTTGAGGAATCATATTTTGGGTTAATGAAGAGAAATTCATCGAAATTTCTTGTAATCGATTAAAAACTATTGAAATTTCAAAAGTTTGATATTAAAAATTGCTGAAAAAATTTCTAAAAAATTTTGAAACATTTGAAATCATAAATAATTGGCTGAAATGACTGAGTCGCCCATAGACTACGTTTCCAATTTGAGGCAGGGGGAGAAGTGTCAATCACGCCAAAAACTACGATTAAAAGTTTTTTTTTTTTTGGTTGAAGAGTCTTTTCATTTGGTGAAAGATTAATTTTTTTATGAAAATTGATCTATTCCATTCTTGTTTAAGAACTTGTTTTTTTAGATGAAATTTCAACTATTTGGTTAAAAAGTAATGTATTTTGTTGAAAATGAAAGTTTCTTGGTTGAAAATTCCACTCCTTGGTTGAAAGTTGGAGTACATAATTTGTTAAAAATGTATTCTTTTTGTTTTGAATTCATCTCTTGGGTTGAAAGTTTAAATATTTTCTTGAGAATTCGTTTTTTGTTTTGTCAAAAATTAATTTCCAATCTGAAAATTTAACTATTCCATTTTTGGCTGAAAATTCATCTTTTATAAGTTGAAAATTCAACTATTCGGTAGACAATTCATGTATTTTGTTAAAAATTCGTCTGTTTGGTTTGAAAATTCAACTCTTTTGGTAGAAACTTAATCTTTTGTGGTTAAAATTGCAACTAGTTGATAATTAATCTCTTTTGGTTGAAAATTCATCAAGTTTCATGTTCAGCTTTTTACCACTATTAAAAAACTTATAACGCAATAAATTAGGCATTTTTTTCAAGAGAAAATTTACTTTTGGTTTAACACATCGAATTTCTGCTGGACTTTCCTCTGAGTTGAAATATCTTTGTAGTAGTTATTTCTTTCATACAAACAATTTTCTTTACGCAATATCATCCAATTCTCCCCCCCCCCACCCATGAGAAATGGTAAAATTTTAGCCTTCCCCCCCCAAACCATTTAACATGATATCTGAATGACCCCTTATATCAAAAATATAAAATGAAAGAAAGACGTAGAAGTTTGTTTTTCAGACACGTGTATCATGAATGTTATTTTACCTTGAGGAAATGAGATCATTTTATCATATGAAATGTACATAGAGTAGAATTTCATTGAAATTTACGTCAAAATAGTTCAATTGTGTGGGTCAGCAAGCTTTGTAATGTACGCAGTTTCAAAACCTGACATGGTAAAACTTTCAAATAATAAAGAACGAAATCTAAAATTATTGGAGTTAGACGGTATTTCATGTAATCCTTTAAAGTTCGTTGAAAATTTTCAAATCTTATGTAATCCTTGAAATCCTATGGAGTCAATTAAAATCCTGTGATATTTGTTGCAATTTATTGGATACCCTTGAAAACTTAAAACGTGTTGCACAATATTTTAAAGACAAAATGTAAACCTAATTAGTTGTAATTATTTACAATTGCAGCCATACCAGACTTGATTTTCAAATTTCAACCGAAAGTAGTTAAATTTTTGAACAAGGTAAATATGAAAAATAATTGCGTCTTTCAACAAAAAGGCTAATTTTTAACAGACTACGTGAATTTTTAACCAAAGGATTGGATTTTCAAACAAATAGTTCCGTTTTCAAGCAAAAACGAATATCAATTTTCATTAAAGATGGTATAGTTGAATTTTCGTGTGAATAAGTTTATTTTCAACAAGAAAAAAATACAAATTTTCAACAAAATATCTAATTTTTCTACCAAAAAGATCAATTATCAACGTAAATGATGAAACTTCAACCAAAAGAATGAATTTTCAACAAAGCAGTTCCGCTTTTAACCAAGGAATTGAATTTTCAACCTAAAGAGATGAATTCTCCATAAAAATGTAATGGTTAATATTTTAACCAGAAAAGATCTCAATTTTAAATTTAAAAAAGGTGTATTCAACAAAGAAAGACGAAATTCCAACAAAATTGTTGATTCCTAAACTGAAACTAAATAAATTTCAACTGAACAGTTATATTTTCGACCAAAAAGATTCATTTTCTACCAAAAATACGAACTTTTAACGAAATACGTAAGTTTTTAACCAAAATATTGCATTTTCAAGCTGTAGAGATCAAATCTCAACCAAGAATGAAATAGTCAAATTTTCATATAAAAAATTAATTTTTTACCAAAAGAATAAAACGAATTTTCAACAAAATATTAGAATTTTCTACCAAGAAGATTAATTTTCAACTCAAATGATGATACTTCAACCAAAAAAATGAGTTTTTAACAAATTAGTTTCACTTTTAACTAAGCAGTAAATTTTCAATTTATTTACTTGAGGCTCTGTCAGCCTTATGGAATATATTCTCATCATCATATTCGCGCTCGATTTTCTCCGGTCACCGTATAACACATACAGATAAAAAGTTAAAAAGACGATGAGAAAGTTATCTTGATGATACACGGTTGGTCCTGCAAAGAAACGTTTAACAGCAATTTTATTTGACCTTTCAAAAGCACAAATTCTACTTTCTTGACTTTTTTTCTTATCCTGCGTCGTTTGGCTCAAAAATTAAAATTAAAATATTCCAATATCATATTCAATACTTAAAAAAACAAACTATGCCTCCTACCAAAAAGTGTTCAAAAGAAAGCTTATAGAATTTCGTAAGAGCAACAATTTTGATAATTTAATTTTTTTCGTATCTCGCTTCATTCAGCTCAAAATTTGAATTCTCGATTTTTCGAAAATATTCAAAAAGTTGTTATGACAATCTTGTGGGGCTTTCAAAAATCAACGTTTGTCTCCTCCTCACTTTTTAAAATTTCGTGCATTGTTTGGCTCAAAATTTTCATTTTCCTTTCTTTTTTGAATTTTGTGAATGCTATAATTCTCACAATTTTCTTTTTACGGGAAAAAGTCATGAGGATAAATTGTTCGACTTTCTGAGTTCTACGAATGGACATACATTTAATTTTTAAATGAAAAATAATGGTCTCAAAAATTTCGAAAATACTCTTACCTCTTGAATTTTAATCCGAAATGGCTGTCTAATGAACTTGACCTTCAGTTTTTGACACTTAAAGAGTGTACCAAAGACCAATCCCACGCTTTTACTTTATCATTATGACCACTATTGCAAACACCCCAATTTTCAGAGCGCATTATATTATTTCTTCTCAGTGTATTTTTTTATGAGCTTGTTTTCCAAAAACTTTTTTTAACTATTTATTTTCTTTTATGCTGTTCAGTCTTACGCAAATATTTCTTCCCCAAATTTTTCGCAATTTCGAGCACTCTAATTCTTCAGTTCAGACTCTTTTTTTTGGAGGGGAGTGGGCAAACTCATATTTAATAGAATTTCTAATTGTCTTCAAAAATACGTATGTATGCAAAGTTTCAAGTCGATTGGATATGCGGAAGTGTGTCAAAGTTGGAAATTTAGGTTTGACCCTGACATAAAAGCTTGTAAAATGGTTGAATTTTTAGCATATTTTTTCTGAAATAATGATACATACCTGTCTTTCTAATTCTTTCAACATATTTTGTAGAATTCATATTTGTTCTTCTGTGTAAGAAGCGGCTTACCATAAAACTTGAAAAAATGCATATGCTAATTCCGACATCAATTTTTAAAAAATTGGTAACTTAATTTTTTTCCTTGAGGCTGCTTTATGAAATACAAATATCTCAGAAGGACAAAACTGGTGCCTATTATTTGTCAGATAAAGATCACCATACATATAGACGGTAGTGAAATCCAGAATACTAGTACAGTAATCAGTTTTTTCTCTGCTGTGAAAAAATGAAGGTCGTTTAAACTTTGGTGTTCACCGTGGTGGCCATCTTCAATTATATTGATAAATACAATCATAATGAAAATATACTATGAAATATATATATACAAAATATATAATAATATTGTATGGTGATAATCTTTAAATTCATTCATTCACTTTGTCCATATACATGGAGGAAAAAAATCCGTTGAACTTACCGAAAAGTCTGTAACCGTTACAGATGTTTCATGTTAATATAGTGACAGCATAGAATTTCAGTACTCATTACATGAAATTTATGTAAATAGAATTTGCAACTGTTATTTTTTTTTAGTACATTAGTACAAGAAGTTATAAGTGAATTAGTGCGAAGTTGCTATTTAATTGATTTGGTAAGCATTTTTACTAATGTTTAGTAGGAAAATATTAATTCATACAGTATGAAATAGTTACTATAATGCAATTGGTAAAAAAAAATCTTTTGTATTATGATCATAATATTCTATATTTTGTTCACATACTTAAGTGCACAATTACTCACCGTTACACAAACAATCACTACACTATTTATAATCGCACGCTATTAAAATGTGCATTGGCCGCGGCTTCGAACCCTTTTGTTTTTCTCATTCCCAATTCCTAACGCCTGAAGCCTCGCAGCTTTGAAATATTTGAAATAATAAAATTTCTGAAATCACTAAACACTCAAAAAAATAAATTTTGTGTTATTATATAATGATGATAATTCGAAAATTCGAGAGTTTCATAATTTTGAAATTTGAAAAATTATAAATTCTACATCTACGTCAAATCGAGAAAGGTATACAAAATATATAAAATTTGTTCAAGGTTCGCTCTTATCCGAAGATGACGCAATTTTGATAAATTTTGAGGCACTTGAATGTTTTCTTTTATAGTTCATTGGATTTTCCCTCTTTATATTTCAAAACTTAAATACCAAAAGTTTGTTTGCACAACGAGGTCTTTATCGTTAAATAAAGTACAAAAGCGTTAGAAACTCCATTCTGGCTCTATTCTTATTTAAAAAATTCAAAATGAAACACCCTTCAAAATTTCGATAGCTAGTGCTAAACGAATGCATTCAATGAAATTTAATTCATTCGTTTATAAACCAATTACTTACTTTTTATATTCATAGATATATTATTTTTATTACTCATTTTCATTTTATTGCTTTTTTCATTTCGATTTTTTTTATAATGCCTTTTTTCATATCCTACTTTTCTCATTAGTAGTGAATCGCCTACACTTACAACTATATAAAAAAATTATAGTACTGTTATAATTAATTCTTTTCAGAAAACAAAAACGTTCTCTACGCTGAGAATGCCGATTCACTACAGATTTGTAATTCGCTTGAAATATCCAATGAATAATATTGGAAATGTTTTCATTTATATTTCACTCAAGTATTATATATCCAGAGTATTTACCTTGCGCAATTACTTGCATTCATTTATGATCGTGACTTATTATTGAATCTCTCACGATTTGAGAAATGATACGCTAAAATTGATTCAGGTTAGTTGATTCTCTCATGATACATTTTCAAATCTTGAGTATGGTACATACCCTTTTCTTCTAACTGTCTAGGATCCCATAGAATAAACGTCCCTGGGGAAACTCGTTTTTTCAAAACGTAAGGTCTGACGTAAATTCGTAAAAATTTCGATAGGATTTTATTATCCTCATCTCATTCATTTAACAATTTTAGAAGAACCTGATCGCCTTCTTCGAATTTGATTATTTTGTGGGTTTTATTGAATGCTCCGGTACGTTTTTCATCCTTTTTTAAGATGTTATCGTAAACCATTTCAATTTTTCTCTTATATTCTGGATCTGGGGGTTTTGGAGGAAACCTTAACCAATTTTCTCAGGTCATATTTTTTTTTTGTTCATATGAATTTTCATTGGCGTAAATTCTGTAGTGTCATAATGTGTCTCGTTCATACATGATACGATAATGCGAACCCATTTCCACCACGCGCTATGGTTTTCTTTTATTAAAGATCGGAAGAATCGCGAAAGTTTCCTGTGGATTCTTTCCACCATGTTACTTTGAGGATGACGAATTGAGGAGAGAACTAATTGAATGCCTTTCTCTTTTATTTTATTTTGCCATACATCTGACGTAAATTGCATTCCGTGATCTGTAATGATCTTATCAGGCGTTCCATATTTTGGAATATGAATATTAAAGATCTTGTTAATTGCTGCTTTTGTCGTCATCCTTCTCAAAAGATATAAGCATACATATTTACTGAACGCATCGACTGTAGATGATATATATTCAAATCCCCATTTTGATGCGGGTAACGGACCATAAAAATCAATCGATTGAATTTCTCCTGGTTTCGTAGGCGTATAAATTCTCATTCCCGCGTAACTCACTTGGCTTGTAACCTTGTTTTTTTGACATGAATCACAACTACACAATCTTTGCCTAATGGTTTTTGCTAAGCGCGGATAATAAAAATATTCGTGAAGCATCCTAAATACTTTTTGTGGACCTACATGACCATGAAGCTTATGACATTCGTCTATCACGTCACGGATGATGCTTTTGGTTAAAAAAAGTTTCTTTTTACTCCCAGCAATCAAGTATACGAGTTCTTCATGCATTTCAAATCTCTTTGTTTCACCCTAATTAATTGCCTTTACGCATTGTTGCAAGAGAGGGTCCTCTTCTTGCTCTTGACCAATATTTTTTAGTCGTTTTCGTAATTCAGATGGAGGTCGTTTTGCTAATGTACATAGAAAAATTTTCCCTTCATTATTAGAAAATGGGTATCCCAATTCTGTTGACGGAATTCTACTTAAAGTATCGGATATTATATTCTTTTTACCTTCGCAATATTCTATCATGAATCTATAATCTTGTTATGCTAAGATCCAACGCATCAATCTGCCACTGACTAATTTACATGTTTTCAAAAACGTTAAGGCTTTGTGATCAGTACGGATTATTAATCTAGCGCCTAACACGTAAGACCTAAATTTCATTAGAGCCCAGACAAGAGCTAATAATTCCTTTTCTGTCATATAATACGATAATTCGGATCCCTTCAATGTGCGACTAGCAAATGAAATGGGTTGGTGCTCCTCATCTTCATTAATTTGGTAAGGGACAGCACCTAAAGCTATATTACTCGCATCTGTTTGTAGATAAAAAGGTTTATTCAAATCTGGATAGGATAGAATAGTAAATTCACAAAATAGCGCCTTGACTTTTTTGAAAGAGTCATCTGTTTTTGAATCCCATATCCATTTAGCCCCTATGCGTAATAAATTCAATAGTGGTGCTATTTCGTGCTCGCGTTCTCTAGTAAATTTCGTACAAAAATTTATTACGCCCAAAAATCCGCGCAGTCCTTTCAAATTCCTAGGTTTTGGATACTCATGGATCGCCTTAATTTCATCAGGTTCTGGTTCAATTCCAAGTGGCGTTAAAATGTGGCCCAAAAATTTGACTTCTGTTCGGAAAAAGTGCGAGTTTTCAAAATTTACTGTAATATTATGATCTTGTAAACGCTCAAATAATAATTCTAAATGTTCTAGATGCTGGGATATGCTTTGTGAGGTACATAACATATTGTCAATAAAAGTAATAGCGAAGTTTCCTAACCCATTTAGGACAAAATCCAAAGCTCTAGCAAAAGCAGCCGTTCTTGTTTTTAAGCCGAAAAATGTGACGCGAAATTCATAACACTTTCTCTCATACAAGAAAGCTATATATTTCATAGAATCTGAATGTACTGGCACTTGCCAAAAACTACTAATTAGGTCCAAAGTGGACATTGCTTCAGTTCCTACACAGCTTTGAAATAAAACTTCAGTTGGTTCTGCGCACTCATAATCATTTACCATAATTTCGTTTAACTTTCTAGCATCTAAACAAAGTCTTATTGAACCGTCTTTTTTTATTGTGACCACTAATGGATTTATATATGCGCTATTTGATCTTTGAATTATTCCCATTTCTATAAGCTTTCTAATTTCATTTGCTACTTTGTCGCGTACAAAAATAGGTATCGGATAAGTTCGTGAAAGAAATGGTCTTCCATCATCTATCTTGAGTTCATGTTCATATGTAGTGATCCTACCCGGTTTCCGAGAAAATACATTTTGTATCACGATATTCGTTTGTAAAATCGCTCTTTCTCTAGTGCATTTAATAGAGTGCTCTGGGCCACTTTTTCTGTTATTTGTTCATCAGTTAATGCATATTCATAATGGGTATTATCATAAGTCTGAATTGTATCAATTTCTTTTATGACATTTGAAAAAGTTTGTTCGGGTTCTAAATATTTGCGTAAACATTCTATGTATCTTTCTTCTTGGACATTTTCCGAATCCTTCATAATGCGTATTCTTTCTATATCTTTTTCTAATAGTTAAATTTTAATTGATTTATTTTTATCTTTTTACTCAATCATGTTATCAGCCAAATCGATCTTACTTTTCAATTTCTTTAACATGTCCACACCAATAATACATTCTTTGTTCAGTCTAAGAACAATCAAAAAGACGTAAGAACCTTCCCAATCGCCATTTTGAATTTTCCATAAATTTGATGTTTTAACATTATCAGTCTAGCCCCAGTTGCACCAACAATTGTGGTTCCTCAAATTGGTAAGAGTTTGCATTGTTTGAAATTTTCATAATTATTTTCATAAAAAGCTTTAGAAATGCAAGTTACTTTACTACCCATATCAATGAAAGCTTTTGTTTCCATGCCCTCTAGATTTAAGATCATTATCGGACATTTATCTAATTCTTTGTTCATCGTATTATCATCATTTTCTAAAGATCTCCTCTCATATCCAAAGGTAGAGGCTTTTTCAAATATTTGAGGCGCGGATTTGCCCCTATTGTGTTACTTTCTAATAATCCAAGGCTCGCGCGTTTTCCTGATCAAAATACAATTCATCCCAATTATCAGTATTTTCCACAACCTCAATTATTCCAGTTTGTTTAGTTATATTATTTTGCGACAAAGTAAAGTAAAATGTTTATTTAGCACTACTTTGCCGGATTAGTATCTTGTAACATATGGCGTTGAAAAAATGACAATCAAAACAATGTTTTAGTTTATTCAAGTATGAATGTATATTACAATTTACCAACAACACAAATTTTAAAATATTTTACTCATAATTGTTTTCATATGAAATTTTTAAATATAAGTTTCTTTATTTGAATGAGTTTAAGTAGTTGCTTTTGAAGTTATGAATTTCTTGATCAGTGCAATGGTCTTTCATATCGATCAAGAAGTTCTATCATTCAGCACGCCCCTCTCTTTGATTCCTTAATAACAAATAATACCATAAGGGTTTTGCTGAATTCGGTCGAAAATCCTAAGGCCGATGTTCGTCCGTTGGATTGATGATGATGAATGGGGGCGAGGACTGAAAGGGGGTGTTTAGCAGAGAAAAAGGGAAAGGAGTGAAGGGGGTAGTTGTATTGGGAGTGATGGGACAGGGGAAAATATTGGCGAAGGAAGGATAAGGAGGTGGAAACGTGGATAGGGAGAATATGGTAGGCAAAGAGGATAGGGAAAATTTGGCTGGAGAGAGAGTGAGAGGAGTTAAAGGAAGAAAAGAAAGTAAGAAAATAAGAGAACTTGATAGATCAGTAATGGAAGAGAATGAGTGGACAGTGGTAGATACTGCGAAATGTTGCCGTAGACTACGAAACTCTTCCTTGAAACCAAATGATGTCCTCTTCTTTGACTGTTGTTTGTTCTTTAGCACTGCTGTGAACACTTTTTGAAAAATCAGATTATCAAAATTGCCCTCATTCGTGAGCGAATCCAGAAACTATTGATCGTATTCTTGAAACGTTTCACATATAGCAATTTTTCATACAGTTTTGGAAGCCTAAATTTATTACGGGACAGCATGAATCGAAAGGGGAAGCGAAATGTGATACAGGAATTATGTACAGGGGGAACTGAAGGGTGGAATAGGTTAGGTGCCACGCCCCCTAGTTTTCCATTAAAATTCCGAATAATTGATTGAACATATACCAACATAGCGAAAGTGAAGAAATTTCAACAGAATATTTTTTTCAGTGCAGTTTTCACAATCTATAGCAAATTATCCAAATTACAATATCGACCGTTACAAGAAATCCCCAATTTTTTCAAATTTCCAATTCAATTAACATTTAAAATTTCATACAATTTCTTATATTTGAATTTATGTAATAATTAAAGCCTCGGTAGGAATAACGTCGGATTATTGAAAATACTTTTATTTTGAACTATGATCTTATAGTATGATGAGAGATTTCTGCCCGAAGCTTTTCGCTACTTTAACGCAGTATATATGCTAAATAACAAGCTATGTAATATAGGGAAGTATATGAGCATAGGCTCACTGTTTGAACAAAGATACCAGCAAAACAGTTTTTAGTTGATCAAACGTCATCTCGGCTGCATTATTATTTAGTGGATTTATCTAAAAATTTTATGGTTTTCTGAAGAAAGTTTCAACAAAATAATAAGCTAGTAGAATTTTACCACTCATAATAAAATTTATTCACAAACAAAGCGCTTAACGACTACGATTTAATGAAATACAAACATTGAGTACTTTATTTTCTCGTTTCCGAGAAATGAACAAGAATATATTTTACAAAAAACTAAGTTCTGCAATGTTTCCAAGAGGTGCCTATTATAAATTAAGTTACTGAAATAAATTCTGGGAATTTCTACTTACAAATGGCTGAAACTATAGTTCACTTTGTCCTAATGAGAGTTTCTTTATCAGCTTGTGGCTCTGACTGACCAACGATAGAAATGACCATAAATTATGTGGCGAAATAGTCATTTTTGCAATAATAAAAGCCAAAGTCAAATTTCGACAATGACTTTTTTTTCAAAAGGAACTTTGAAAAATCTGCCCGCTTCGCGGGCACATTTTCATCGCACGCTTCGCTCGCAAGATTGAGCGCGCCTAGGGCGCGCGATACGGTCTTCGCGCTCGGTGTTGTATGTTTTTCATGTACAAATTACAACATTTGTTTTTGATTTCAAATAAAAAAGGAAATTTATTTACTTAAGGCTCTATCGACCTCCAGGAATACATTCTCATCAGAATGTTCGCGCTCAATTTTCTGCGCTCACCGCATAATATATACAAGTAAATAGTTAAAAGGCGATTTGAAAATTTTCTCAATGATTTACGATTGGTCTTATAAAGAAATGTTTAAGAGAAATTTCATTTGACTTCTTAATAGCACAAATTCTCCTCTCTCAACTTTTCTTCTTATTTCGCGTCGTTTGGTTCAAAAATTAAAATTAAAGTATTCCAATATCATACTCCATACTTAGAAAACAAACTGCGTTCGATTTTTTTTTTAAATAAAAAAAGTGGTTAAGATAGTCTTGTAGGGCTTGCAAAAGTTACGTTTTCCTCCCCTTGACTTTCTTCATATCGTGCATTGTTTGGCTCAAATTATTCATTTTCTTTTTTTTTATGAATGTAAAAAATAATATAACTCTTATAATTTACTTTTTATCGAAAAAAAGTCATGAGGATAAATTATTCAACTTTCTGAGCACTATGAATGGTCGTACATAACATTTTCGAATCTGAAAAGAAAACCGACTCGAAAAATCTGAAAATGCTTTGACAATTTGAATTTTCATGCAAAATTTCTGGCTAACAAACTTGACCTCCAGTTTTCGACACTGAAAGAGTGTAT
>JAUMHM010084923.1:0-11999 GCA_032362435.1 Melikaiella ostensackeni
GATATTAAAGAGATGGAACGTCGCTACCAAGGGAGGTGGGATATAAACATGATGGCAGACTTTTGTTGGACATTGAAAAGAGAACATACCTGTACACAGAAAGGAGTTTAAAGAAAGCGGAATCCATTACGTCGATCTTTCGAAGATAAAAGAGTGCGATACTCAAGAAGGGCGTGAACTGAAAAGAACTTGCTGTGAATTCTCGGAATCAGGAACCTAGAAAACATAGGATACGACCACTTTGCATTGAAAAAATACATGTTTTACATAAAATTACCAACTCGCCACGTTTTTTTGAGGTTACGGACGAAGTATGACGTTAAAAAACCACACCGACTTCGGATTCGTACTCAGCAACCTCGAAAACATGGAATATGACCACCTTTCATAGACGGAAATCATGTTTCACCTGAAATCAGCGATCTTCCATGTTTTTTGAGGTTCGGGACGAACCGAGACGAAAGAATGTTCTCAAAAATATCTTGGAGAAAATTGTTTTAGCTTTTATCTTGATATATCCTAAAGGTGGTAGATAACTGAAATCAATTGCAAAAATCAACCATGTGCTTTTAAACAAATTTGATTATTTGGTATTAAATACAAAAAACGACTTTTCTTAAAAAAGACCAGACCGATTATTTCATTTTTCATATTAAGGCCATGGTTCAGATGAAAATACCTACATTATAATTACCGAAATTTTTCTCTACAAACTCATTTCCTCGCTCATTTGCAACCCAAATGAGATATCGACTTGATAAGTTGGTGAAATTAAATATAAACCAAGAATGCTTCATCTGGCCCAGAATATTTAAAATAACACAAAATACTGCTGTCCAACGGAAAAACCTATTAAGTGACATTTGCCATAATCACTATTTTCAGGCATATGTGCATGGGAAAATAACCTCTATGGCAAATGTCACTTACTAGGTTTTTCCGTTGGACAGCAGAATACAGCTCCAAAAATGTCTTTGGTAAAAAAAAACTTTTTCTACATTTACAACTGATATATTTAAACTGAATTCAGCCACACATGGAATTTTGGCCAGATTCTGTGGCGTCGCAGACATGTGAACTACGTCATTATTTGTAGACTATATGAAATAGTTTGTCATACAGTAAACACTTATATTAGAACAGCAAAACAATAAGGTTCCAGGAAACCGGATTTTTGTTGATGCAACGTTACCGTTGCCGAGGCTTCAAATCATGATAATTTGATAATTCTTTCCCAACTTTTGTGTTGTGAGTTTGCTCTCACGTCAAGTAAATAAACATTCCACATGATAAGTATTTAATACAGCAAGAGATTTTCACACATATCAAACTTCTGGTTCATCTTTGGAAGGAAGTAAAAATAAATGACTTACTCAATCATAAAGTGTGCGATCTTCTGCTTATTGGTTTTCTGTGCCTTCGCAGTAAGTCCCCCGAATTTTTTAAGAAATTATCAATTACCAGTGAAGAATTATTTATAAATTTAATATTGCATATCGTCACACTGAAAGAATTAATTGGACGGTAGACACACAATTCTGGTTATGTTAACCATATGTCATTGCTCGCTCAGCGACAACCATACGGGTTGGCTAATTTGAGCATACCATTATGGTCGCTTATTTTTTCTAGACCAAAAATATTTTATACGTGAAGTGTCCTGAATCGTATGCCTAAGTTATAGACTAGACGTGAGCATTTTGTCGGATCGAACGTGATATTTCCGATTTGACGAGCCTCAAAATCGAATCAAAAAAGAAACGATCCGATCTTGCCCTTGTCGAATGTTGGATTTTTCGACATTCGACGCTCGGCCTATCGACTCGAAAAAATCCGATCCCATCTGGCGCGCGTCGAATGTCGGTTTTCCGACAATTGACGCGCGCCAGGTTCGAATTCCACCTTAAACTGTAGATTCCCTCAAGAGTTTAGCGACCTCCAAACGGTTAGCACCTCGACATTCGATTTTGAATTCGAATGTCGGTTTTCCGACATTCGACGCGCGCCAGATGGGATCGGATTTTTTCGAATCGATCAGCCGCATATCGAATGTCGAAATATCCGCCATTCGACGGGCGGCCGATCGGACTTTTTAAATTCGATTAACCACGCCTCGAACATCGAATATTCTAAACCGATGCATGCCGCTCTAGTGACACATGACGAAAAGGATATTAGCTTTCGTGATATTTTATTGACACTGGACTACATTTGTGCTTTTATATTATCAGAATTAAACATCAAGAACGTTAAAAACTGTTGTTCATCACTAGTGCAAGGGGGCGATTATACAACTTTTTCACTTTCAGTTTCACTTCCACTTTTTCAAAATTCACGTCGGTTGATTTTTTTTTGACATTTTAATTGTAATTAAAAATTGAAAAAAAAACTTGAATTTCGAAAAGGATTGGTCAATCGGAAAATTAGATTATAAAAAAATATGAAGCAAAATAAAATACAACTAAGATGACACAAAGATTAAAAAGTTGATAGTAAATGGTAGTTGCGATTCGAGTATAAGATTAAAAATTTGTACTTTCAGGGTGTCTACTCAAATCGTGGAAAAAAATTCGCTGACAATTCCAGGTTTCTTCCAGGTATTTCTAGATTTTTCAAGGCGTTCATAGGTTTTTCCAGGTATAATTTTTTTATAATGAGGAGCCATTCAGCATTTTTTTAAGCAGTCGACCATACACCCTTTCAAATTCAAAGCATTACATAATTTCACTGTTTCGTACAAAATTCGTATTTTTAGCTTGAAATTTCAACAGTTTAGTAGAAAATTCAACTATTTGGTGAAAATTAACTTTTTTGTAGTAAGTTCATACTTCCGGGTTAAAAACTCAATCATTCTGCTGAAAACTCGTCTTTTTGTGTTTTAAACATTTTTTTAGCTAGCTTTGAAAAATCTGTTGAACACTTCAGCACTTTCTACTAATGAAATTACATAAAAAAAAAAATTAGAACGATCAAACATTAAAAAATAGATAAAAAACAGAATGGAAAAATGCTCATTCTCGAATTTGTTTAAATGTATTTTTTTTAGTATGTAAGCTAGGAAGAAATAATTTGAAAACACACAAAAATGACTACATATTTAAAAACATACTTCTTCTGTTTTTGTTTCCTTAGACTTTTAAATTTTTGTTCTAATGTATTTTTATCATTTGAAAGCTCTTAAATGTTCACGAAAGTAACAATATTATGAAGATAACAAGTTTCTCAAATACGCAGTTTGGTAACATGTAAAATCAAGCCACATAACAATCAGCTCCAAATTAATTATACTATTTAGAAGGACCTAACACGCTGCTTTTTACATATTATTTTCGATTTTCCTATTCTCCTATTTTCCCCTTTCTCTCATTTTTCCACTTGAATGCGAACTGAATTAATTGAACCCAATAAGAAAATCCAACTATTTTTGTTTGAAGAGTCTACTTTTATATTTTTGGTTGAGAATTCATTATTTTTTATTAAAGATTTTATTATTTGGTAGAAAACTTTTCTGTTGAAAAATCATATTCTTAGGTTGAAAGTTGAACTGTTTTGTAGAAAATTCATCTTTTTGGATTGATTCAAGTATTTTTTACATAAAATTAAAATCTTTTTTGGTTAAAATATCAACTATAACATTTTTTACTAAGAATTAGTCTTTTTTGACGAAAAATTCAACTATTTGGTTAAAAATTCATCCTTTTTGGTTAAAAATTCCACTGTTACGTTAAAATTAAAATATCTTTCGGTGCAAATACCAACTATTACATTTTTAATTTAAAATTATTTTTTTTTGTTGAAAAGTCAACTACTTGATTGAAAATTCAACAATTTATTTGAAATTTTCTTTTCCTTCTTGACTAAAAATTTTTTCTTTGTGAAAAATTTGTCTTTGTGGTTTGAAAACTCATCTTTTTGAGTAAATTTTCAACTATTTGGTTAAGAATTTATATTTTTTAGTTGAGGATTCATCTGTTTTATAGAAAATTTGTCTGTTTGGTTGAATTTAATTATTTTTATTTAAAATTAAAATCTTTTACGGTTGCAATATTAACAGTTAAATTTTTCATTGAGAATTAGTCTCCTTTAGTTGAAAATTATTATGTTAAAAATAAATAATTACTATGCATATTATTATATTATATATTATATATTAAATTTTATTATGATTAATAATAAGTTATATTTATTGAAAATTAAAAATTCAACTAATTGATTAAAAATTCAAAAATTTATTTGAAATTCTCTTTTCTTTCTGGACTCAAAAATCTTTTTTTGTTAAAAATTCAAATATTTGGTTGAAAGTTTATCTTTTTGATTAAAAAATCAATTATTTGTTAAAAATTCAACAATTTTGTTTGAAAGTCATCCTTTTTGGTTGAAAAATGGTCTTTTTGAGTTGAAAATTCAACTTTTTTGGTGGGAAATTCTACTATTTGGTTGAAAATAAAATTTTTTTTTCAAAAATTCATATTTTTCTGTTAAAAATTCAACTGCTTTGTAAAAAATTCATCTTTGCATCTTGAAATTGCAAATGTTTGATTGAAAACTATCCTGTTTTGCCTGAGGATTCATCTGTTTTGTAGAAAATTTGTCTTATTGGTTAAATTTAACTATTTTTATTTAAAATTAAAATCTTTTTTGGTTTAAATATTAACAGTTGAATTTTTCATTGAGAATTAGTCTGTTTTTATTGAAAATTAAACTATTTGGCTGAAAATTCATCTATTTGGTTTAAAATTTCACTGCTATGTTGAAAATTAAAATCGGTTTGGTTGAAATATCAACTACTACATTTTCCATTCAGAATTCGTCTTTTTCGGCTAAAAATTCAACTGAATGATCAAAAATTCAAAAATTTATTTGAAATTTTTTTTTCTTTCTAGACTAAAAAATCTTTCTTTGTTAAAACTTGAATTATTTTGTTGAAAATTCTCCTTTTTTGTTTGAAAATTCACCTTTTTTTTATTAAAAATGCAACTGTTGGGTTGAGAAATCATCTTTTTTGGTTGAAAATTAAATTATTTTGTTAAAAACTCAACAATTTTGTTAAAGAGTCATTACTTATCGGTTGAAGAATGGTCTTTTTGGTTTAAAAATTCAACTATTTTGGTAGAAAATCTTACCGTTTTGTTGAAAAATAAAATTTTTCATTGAAAATCCATATTTTTCTGTTGAAAATTCAACTGTTTTGTTGAAAATTCATCTTTATGACTTGAAATTGCAACTGTTTGATTGAAAATTAATCTGTTTTGGTTAAAGATTCAACTATTTAGTTGAAAACTCGTGTAATTTCTTAAAAGTTCTTCTTTTTCGGTAGAAAATTATTCTTCTTAGTAGAAAATTAATCTTTTTGGTTAAAAATTCATTTTTAGTAAAAAATTCAACTATGTGGTTGAAAATTCATGTAATTTCTTAAAAGTTCTTCTTTTTCGATAGAAAATTAATCTTCTTAGTAGAAAATTCATCTTTGTGGTTAAAAATTCAACTACTTGGTTAAAAATGTATCTCTTGTGTTGAAAATGCAATATTTTCGCTTGAAATCTTATGAATTTGAAGCGTTTTAAATTGAGTTTAATATAGCACCCACGCTCATTTCATTTAAAGGAATTTATTTATTTATTCTATTTATTTATATTCATTTTTTGTTAGGAATAATGAACGGCAAACTTGATTTCCTATTAATCAAAACTAAATTAAAAGATATCTGTCTTCTCCTAAAGAGTTCTAAACCTAAGAAAGAATTTTATTTTTCAATTTATTTCTGTAGGTGGTTTTTTTTGTATGTAGAGTCGAACGTAGACAAAATTAATCGCAATATAATTAAACAGTTTTTAAAATGCTTACATTAGACAACTTTAAATTAGAAAAATTTAACCATGAAAGCTCGAAAATGTTTCAAATCATTTAAATTTTATGACTTTAAATTGTAATTATTTTTTAACGGACTTCCAATTATGTGAATATATGAATTCTCACAAAAATTATGAAATCTTTGAAATTCTCTGAAATCCCATAAAATCGAATGAAGCCTCTTGAAACCACTTGAAATATCTGATATTTTCTGAAATTTCCCAAAATCTTTTAGAATATCCTAAAAGCTTTGAAATTCCTAGAAATCTGTTGAAATCTACTGAAATTTATCAAAAACCCACGAATTCGCCAATTTTTCCAAATCCCGTTAAATTTATAAAAATTCCTTATAATCCCATTGAATCTAACTACACAAATCATGGAAATTAAAAAAGAAACCAAGAATCTAACGATCAAATTTGGACGTGACACTCTTAAATGCTTCTATTTAAATCAAAAATAAATAAATAAAAGGAAAGAAAAAAAACAACCTCCGAATCCCCTTCTTCCTTTTTTCTCTTGTCTTTTTTTTTAAATTATTTTTTAAATCACAATCAAAAAACATTCACAAAAAATCCCCCAACGTTTCGGTACTCATTGGTAGATTTTTGTCATTGTTTGCTGACTGTGATTTAAAAAAATAAATGAAAAAAGACGAGAGAAAAAAAGAAGGTAGGGGATTTGGAGGTTGCTTTCTCTTTCTTTCCTCTCTCTTAATTTTGGTTTTTTTAATTTGAATGGAGACTTTTAAAAGTGTGTTGTCCACATTTGATCGTTAGATTCTTTCTTTTTCTTAATTTCCAAGACTTTCGTAGTTGAATTTAAGTGTTGGAAGTTATGGAGGAATTTAAATTTTGATTTATTCTGAATTAAATTTCTTAATTTTTTTTTTCTTATGGAATCTTTTCATTTCTTTTGAAATCCTATGAATCCCTCAAATATTGTAAAATTCATTGAAATCATCGAAATCTCGCGAAATCATTCAAAATTCCTTAGAAATTTTTAAATCTCTTGAAACTTTCTATAAACCTAAAAAATTCTTCTAAATCCCACAAAATTCCTCGGAATGTTTTAAAATACACTATATTCTTAAAATTTTTTTGAAATCTTTAAATTCCCTTAAATATTGTACAATCCTCAGAAATCTTTTGAAGTGCCCTTTAATATCTTTTCAAATGCCTTTAAAAATGTTTAAATTTTTTAAATCCTCTGAGACCCCATAAAAACCGTAGAAAATCCCTTGAAATCCGTAGAAATCCTTTATAATTTTATTATATTTAATTTACTCCCCAAAATCAGTTGAAATTCTTTGATGAACCCTTTTAAAATCCCTTGAAATTTTTGAGATCTCTTGAAATTTCTGGCAATCATGTAAAATACCCTAAATAATTTCAAATCTTTTAAAATCTATCAACACTTTTTTAATCTTTAGAGTACTTGGAGTTGCTATAAGTTGTAATATCTTGTAATAATATAGCTTGTAATATCTCTTAAAATTCCGTGAAATTTTTGAAATTCTCTGAAATTCTATTAAATTCCTTGGAATCTTTTGAAATACTTTTAAAAAGCTTTGAAACCCTGTAATAAATGGCGAATATGATATTTTAGCCAATCAGCGAAGAAGTTTAAAAATATGTTCAGAGACAAAGTGAAAAAATGGTTGCATTAGCGAGCAATTTGAGAAAATAGTACCATTAGTGTAATTTTTCAAAATAGTAGCAGATTAGTTGATTGTTAAAAAAAAGTGTCAAAAAGTGTCAATAGTGTCGTGAGTCCGAGGCCTGAAATATTCTTTGCACAGTGGAAATAAACTTTAAAGTTAAAACAATCTTTAAACAATAGTTATTTAGCTTGTACAATTCCAAATCTGGGTTTAAAATATTATTTTCTCTCTGAACTCTTGAACTTGAATACTTGGATTATGTTCAAATGAGAGAAGTTTATAATTTATATAAATCTTGAACTTCAGGAACATTCGTTTTGAACACTTCCAACTTAAAATTACTCAACAATTAAGGGTTTAGATTTATGATTGAATTTAAAATTGATCGATTTTAAACGTTTTCGACTGAAAAATAAGCAACTTGCCATTTAAAATAATTAAAACTCTGAATACGCATTCCCGCAATTAGAAATTGTTCAATTTTAAACGTTATTAATTTAAAAGTGCCTAATTATAAAGTTTCATTGAGAAATTATTCAATTTTCAATGTTCTCAATTAAAATGGTACAACATTTTCTAGTTTTGAATTTCAGTTTTATAAGTTTCAATATAATTAAAATTGAAACTACGTATCAAACTTCGGAAAAAACGGAAGGAGTTTTCGAAAAAGTCGAAAAATTTGCATGATCCGAGTCCTAGTTTCCGGAAAAGTTCTATAAAAGTCGTATAGTCTTTACTCTTTTCCGCCATCTTCTATCTTTTTGAAATTCTGTATAACGTAAAAAAACCAAAAAGAAAATATCTAGATTTGCTTCAGGGAATCACCGCCAAGTAAAAACCGCGAATATATGTTCTCGAACAAACGCTGCTTTTTCACCAACTTATTTCTGCATATCTCAGCCAATTCTTCACCATCTTTTGTGCATATATATTATCCATATTTCATGTTTTTCAGTATTAATTCAGTCGACCTACAGTAAACATTGATATTAGAACAGGAAAACAAAGACTCTAGTAAATCATATTTTTGTTGATCCAACGTTACCAATCAAATCATGATAATTTGATCATTGTTTTACAACTGTTCAATTATAAATTGCTCTTACGTCAACTGAATAAACATTCCACATGGTAATTATTTAGTATAAAAAGACAACTTTACAGATTGAGATGAAATACTTCTGCTTCATCTTTGTTGAGAAGTAAAACCTCAGCGACTTATTCAATCATGAAGTGTGTGATTTTCTGGTCATTGGCTTTCTGTGCCTTCGCAGTAAGTTCCCCAACATTTTTATAGAAATTATCAATTATCATTGAATAATTAATTTATATATTTAATACTGAGTATCACCACGTCAAATTCACAAGATACAAAAATTCACATAACCGAATCTTTAAATGTACACATCTTATGAAACTCATTGAGGGCATGTCTAACATGAGTCACGTGACCAAACTAATGCTCGATTTTTAATCTTTATTTTTGGAACGATTTACTCTTTTTGTAAATAAAATATTGCTCTGAAACTTGGGGAAATGCAAAAGAAAACAGTAACTTACGTTTGTATACATCATTTGAGTGCAAATTTGTAAAAAAAAATTCTCGAAGAAATTAGAACTGGAGCAACGTCAAAATTTTTTATTCAAATAACTTATATCCACACGAAATGAGATATCGAGTTGAAATTTTCGGAAATTACATAAACGGCACTAAGGAACATTTTTATTGTCCTAATTATTTGCACGGTCGGTAATTCTCCAAATTTAGTTTTTCACAAAATTTTTTTTTTCAACTGCAAATAATTAGGACCATAAAAACGTTCCTTAGTGCCGTTTATGTCATTTCCGAATATTTCAACTCGATATCTCATTTCGTGTGGATATAAGTTGTTTGAAAAAAAAATTCTGACGTTGCTCCAGTTTTATAATTTCTTCGAGAAATTTTTTTACAAATTTTCACTCAAATGACGTATACAATCGTAAGTTACTGTTTCCTTTTGCATTTCCCAAAATTTCAGAGCGATATTTTATTTATAGAAAGAGTAAATCGTTCCAAAAATAAAGATTAAAAATCGAGCATTAGTTTGATCACGTGACTCCTGTTAGACATGCCCTTGAAAGTAAAAATAAAAACCAGGTTTCCTTTCTTTATCTTTTATTCATAAATTATAAAGTACAGAATGCACAGATTGACTTTATTACGGGTGTATTTCAATTTAGATCGTATTTAACCCATTAAAATTACACGGCAAAAATCAGTTTTTTTAAGTTTATGGAACTAATTCAAGAATAGTTGATTTGGAAGGCCGTTTAGTGAAAGTCTGGTTATACGACGTGATGAAATAATTAATATGAATATTATTATTATATTTATTTTCTGACACAAGTACACACATGATTATTTATTTGACTTATAAACATAATAGCACGCTCAATCGGTTTGAAAAATCCCAATCGCTGAGGATTCGAACCCTACCTACCTATACCTAAGACTATACCTTAAACCTAGCGAACGCCGCACGCAATAACCAACTGAGCTATCGACCGCTTGGACTTCAGCTATGTATATAGTAACTGTAATTAATTTTAACCCACGTAATTTGTTAAGCAGGTTAACTATATGAAAAATAATTACTCACATTTGCACATATTTTAATTATCTTTCTTAATTTATAGATATAGGTGGGTTCTGCTTAGAGAAAGAATAAGATTCCGTTTCCAATGTATTTGGTTTTATTTAATAAACCCTACACTACGCTATTTGTACATATATGGATCCCTAGCAGCTAGTCTAAATTCTTTTTATATTCTAAAAAATACACTCGCGTGATCCGCTTAACGCAATGACTTTATTCATAATATAGACTTTATTACCTTAGATTGAGATATACATGAGATATACATTTATTATCGATTATTTCTATCCTATTTACTCCTTTTACATATTATTGTCCTACTTTTACCTCTAGGATGTCGTTCGTTGAACGAATTAGCTACTTATTTTATCATCTCTCTTTTTATTTTACATTCCTATCAATATCTTCTTGATATATATATTTTTTTTTTATCTTTTATGAATTTTTCTTATTATCGCTGTCCTGATTATTTACATTACAAGAGTTCACCATATTCTTTTCTCTTCAAAAACTTCCTACTAGTACTACTTTTTTTGAGAAGCAATTATCTTTTATTTATTCCGTCTATAGATGCTATTTCGGCCTTTATCATACGGTTATAAATCAGGAGGGTCTACAGAGTCCCTTGGACGTCTCCCAACCTACTTCACTAGAGGCGTGAGTCGAGGTCCACTCGAGCTACACGACGAGAACGTTTTTCGTTAAAGGCGACAAGGACGGTAGCAGGAAGAAGTGGGAGCGAGAAATCCTCAAAAGCGGTTTCTATCTTTCGTCGTTTTACTTTTCCTCAGAGGAAATTTTGTTTCGAAGTGAAACTCACTTTCACGAAAGAAGTATTTGTGCCTCGTCTGACATCCACCTGTAGCCGCTTTCTTAGCCAGTGCGGGGAGTAAACTCCCGTCTGGCCGTACGAAACTAGAGCGTGATTGACAGCTCGTAAATTCCAATATTCTACTTCTTAAGCCAGTCAACAGGGTGAACCCTGCTCTGCCCGTTAGTATTCAAACATTGGGATTTATAGATACCATGATACTTCTGAATTTCTGGGTAATATTCACCAGCACGAATTAGAGATTCAAATTCTTCATATGAATTGCTTTACACGCCCGTGAAGTATTTACACTCTTTCTGCCATCCACCTGTAGCCGCTTTCTTAGCCAGTACGGGGAGTAAACTGCCGTCTGCTCATAAGAAGCTAAAGTGTGATTGACAGCTCGTGATTTACAAAACTCAACTTCTTAGACCAGTTTACAGGGTGAACCCTGCTCTGCTCGTCAGTTATAAGTCGTGTAAATTATTAGCGGAAATATTCTTCGATTTAATTTCAAAAATTCAAGTAAAATTTAATCAAAATTTTCATTAATATCATCAATTTAAAAATCACATCAATTCAATATTATTCGCATCGATTTATTTGATCGCTTTGAGCATTTCGGAGATGTTTTAATCTCGTGGCGAAAAAGAACAAATTCTTTTCAGAAAAACAAGCCTTTTATGAACCAGGTTGAGAAATTAATTTCTGCCTGCTCCTAAAGGTGCCTTTCATTTTCGGGAGAGAGTTAAAAGGTTAGGCTTTTACCCCTAAGACTTCAACTTTCTTCACTTTGGAGAGAAGTATGAGACAGGACAAGAGGATGAATCCTCCAGCCACCCTCAAGGTACTCTCCTTGATCTGTGTGCTTGGCTCGCAAGACCTCAACTGCCGTTTTGGGGCTCAACGAGCGGTTTTTATAACACACGTTCCACTTTAGTCTCCCACTAAACGTGAGCTCACTCTAGTGGGAGGCTGAGGAGTCTGCGCTTTACACTTTTTTCCTGTGCGATGCAGTGTGACGCAATGCTCGCTTTGG
>JAUMHM010084924.1:0-11997 GCA_032362435.1 Melikaiella ostensackeni
CAGAATTTATATGTATTTTCGTTCCCTAAATTTATCAATTCTTAGTAAAATTTTGGGGGGGGGGTGGGGGGGGGGTCGGAGAAAATCTTACGGTATCTCACATGGAGGAGGGGGGAGGGTGAAAATTTCGGAAACACACCTTACATAATTCGTGGATGATCTCTGAGCTTTTATTTTTGAATTTATTGGAAAAATTTCTTCACTACCAAGCAATTTATAACACGGCATTTTTCTTGAAATTGAACTATACTCTGTATTATGTGAACTGCTATTTTTTTCAAAGGGGCCTCCTAAAAAATTTTGCAGGGGGGCCTCCACGTTTTTAGTTACGCCTCTGTATGGAGGTTTGTAATGACGTAAATTCTTATCTATTTTTCAAACATATTTAGATATAATTCAATGAAGTTGTACTTGTTCTAATTTACGAAAAGAATACTAGATTTTTGATCTAATTAAATTTTTTTTTTGTTCCTGAAAATTTACATCACTAATACGAATTGGGAAGCTGTAAACGTAGGGATGAAATCTACTGGATCCTTTCTACGCGAACGGAATACGAAATACAGATTTTAAAAACCACAACCGACCCTTTTTTAAACTTTCCGCAAAAAGCTTTCGAAAACTTTTCATTGCAGAAGTGTGGTTTATGGTTTTTATAAATTCATGTATGAAAGTTGTTTCCATTCATAATTAGTAATGATATTTATAATTCAGGATATTGTATATCAGGCTTTGAAGTTTCACACTTTTTTACTTTTTTGAAACTTTTTTGGGCAAGGCTACTTTTTTCAATGCAAAGCAAATTTTTTGCTACTTTTTTCAGTAAAGTGATATATAATTGATCGTATTAACAAATTTCAGTTTTTTGAATACGAAAAATCAAAAATTGAAGAAAAGTATGCCTAAGGAAACTACTCTACCTAAAAAAAAAGAAATCCATCAATTAAAATAGAACAGTTGATGGGTTTCTTGAAAAATCTCAAAATGGGAAAGCTTAGTATATACGAGTATGCATTCAATTTTTAATTTTCTTCGACATTCAACAATTGAAAATTCAACTGTCGAAAACTAAATTTTCCATTTTCTTTCATTTTTAATAGTTAAATTTTCAACAATTGAAAATTAAAAAAAAAGCGAATTTTATATTAAAAACAAGTGTTAAAAATGTTATATTTAGATAGTTTTACATGAGAATTTAATAAACACACATTTTGATCCTCATTTTTTCTTTTGGAAAAAGTTGATTTTTCTGCTTGAAGATTCATCATTTTATGTAGTTAAATCTCATCTTTTTTGTTGCAAGTTCGACTGTTTTGTTGAAAATTCATCTTTTTGGATTGAAAATTCAACTATTCTGGTACGAAATTGAACTATTTGGCTGGAAATTAACTCTTTTGTTGAAAATTCAGATTTTCAGGTTAAAAATTTAACTGCTTTGTAGAAAATTCGTCTTTTTGACTTGAAATCTCTACAATTCGTTTGAAATTGTTTTTCTTTCTTGACTAAAAAATCTTTCATGGTTGAAAATTCAACTCTTTCGTTAAACTTTTTTTTCATTTGAAACTTAATATCTGCTGGTAGAAATTTCTTCTAAACACCTATTTTGGATAAAAAGTCAACTGCTTGGTCGAAAATTAATCTGTTTTGCTTGATGATTCAACTGCTTTGTGGAAAATTCGTTCTTTTGGCTAGAAACTTCAACAATTTGGTTGAAATTGTTTTTGTTTCTTGACTGAAAAAGCTTTCTGGGTTAAAAATTCAACATTTTTGTTAAATTTCGTCTTTGTGGTTTGAAACTTCATCTCTTTTGGTAGAAATTTCTTCTAATCATATTTTTTGGTTAAAAATCCGCCTGTGTGTTTCAAAATTAATCTGTTTTAATTGAATGTTGAATTATTTGGTTTCAAATTCATGTAATTAGTTAAAAATTCGCCTTTTTTGCAAGAAAATTAATCTTGTTGGTTGAAAATTCATCTATTTGGTTGAAACTTCAACTGTTTAATTGAAAATTAATCTGTTTTGGCTGATAATTCAACTATTTTGTTGAAAATTCATTTTTTTTCGGGGTTGAAAATTTAACTACTTCGTTTGAAAATTCATCTCTCTTTTTTAAAAATTTGATCCTTCGTTCGAGAAATTAATTATTTTGTTAAGAATTCATATTTCCAGAATAAAAACTCAACTGCTTTATGTAAAATTCGTTCGTTTGGCTTGACAATTCGACAGTTTGGTTGAAATTGTTTTTCTTTCTTGGCTGAAAAATCATTCTGTGTTTAAAATTCAACTTTTTTGATAAATTTCGTCTTTTTGGTTTGAAACTTCATCTCTTTTGGTAGAAATTTCTTCTGACTTCTGATCATGTTTTTTGGTTGAAAATTTACCTGTTTGTTTCAAAATTAATCTGTTTTAGTTGCAAATTGAACTATTTGATTGCAAATTCATATATTTTGTTGAAAATTCATTTATTTGGTGATTAAAAACTCAACTGCTTAGTTGAAAATTAATCTGTTTTGGTTGGAAATCAACTTGTTTTGTCGAAAATTCATATTTTCAGAATGAAAATTCAACTGCTTTTCAGGAAACTCGTTCTTTTGACTTGAAAGTTCGACAATTTGGTTGAAATTGTTTTCCTTCCTTGACTAAAAAATTTGTATGGGTTAAAAATTCAACTCTTTTGTTAAATTCCGTCTTTGTGTTTTGAAACTTCAACTTTTTTGGTAGAAATTTCTTGTGATCATGTTTTTTGGTTGAAAATTCACCTGTATGTTTCAAAATTAATCTATTTTAGTTGAAGATTGAAGTATTTGGTTGCAAATTCATGTATTTATTCAAAAATTCGTTTTTTCTGATAGAAAATCAATCTTGTTGGTTGAAAATTCATCTATTTGCTTGAAAATGCATCTGCTTAGTTGAAAATGAATCTGTTTTAGTTGATGATATAACTATTTTGTTGAAATTTCGTTTTTGGGTTAAAAATTCAACTCTTTCTTTTGAAAAATCATCTCTTTTGGTTAAAAATTTTATTTTTTGTTTAAGAATTTGATTATTTTGTCGAAAATTTTACAATTTTGTTAAAAAGTCATCCTTTTTGGTTGAAAATTCTCATTTTGGATTGAAAATTCAACTATTTTGGTATAAAATTTAACTATTTTTGCTGGAAATTATCTTTTTTGTTAAAAATTCATATTTTCAGAATGAAAATGCAACTGCTTTGTGAAAAATTTTGAGCATGAAGATAAAATAACAACTTGTTTCAATTATTATTCAAATTCATGTACTTGAGGAACAAATTTAAAAAATGAATAATTATGTTTTTAGTATTATTAATTCATTTACTCATTCGATGGTGATAATTATTAAATTAAGAATATCTTGTGATCATTCTTCAGAACTTCCCAAATTAAATACAGTAATTAACTAAATTAAAAAATAAGATTGATTTTCTACCGAAAAAGATGCATTGTCAACAGAATAGTTGAATCATCAACCAAAAAAGATTATTTTTCAACCAAACAGTTGCAGTTTTAACGAAAAAAATGAAACTTCTACTATACTAAAGTAAATAAATTTCCACAACAAAAAGACGAATTTTCAACAAAGAAGTTGAATTTTTAATCCGGAAATATGAATTTTCAAATTATGTGATGAATCTTCAACCAAAAAAATGAATTATTAACAAAATAGACTCACTTTCAAACAAGTAGTTCAATTTTCAACCAAAAGAGATTTCAAATTTACATCAAAAACAGTTAAATTCAACCAAAAACAAAGACGAATTTTTCACAGAATAGTTAAATACTTAACTAAAATAGATTAATTATCAACCAAACAGTCGCCAGTCTAACCAAAACGATTAATTTTCTACAAACAAACCGAATTTTCAAGAAAATAGTTTCAATCCTGAACCAAACCAGATTAATTTTCTACCAAAAAGTTGCATTTTCAACCAAAAAAGATGAAATTTTCACCAAACGAGATGAATTTTTAAACCAAAAAGACGAGTTTTCTCCAAAACAGTTCAATTTTTCACGCAAAAATATGAATTTTCAACATAAAAGTTTGAATCCTGAACCAAAACATTAATTTTCTACCAAAAAGTTGCACTTTTAATAAAAAAAGATAAAATTTTCACTGAAAAAGATGAATTTATAGATCAAAAGACAAATTTCCAACCAAAGTTGAATTTTAAAACCAAAAATAAGAATTTTCAACACAGAAGTTAATTTTTTATGAGACACTGAAATTTTCAATCAAATAGTTCAACTTTCTACCAAACTATTAAAATTGCAAGCAAAAAGATGAATTTTCAACAAAAGAGTTAAATTTTCAACCCGAAAATATGAATTTACGATATAAAAGTTAATTTTCAACCAAGCAGTTGAATTTTTAACAAAATAGTTAATTCCTCATTCAAAACAGATCATTTTTTCAACCAGACAGTTGCATTTTCAACAAGGGGTTGAATTTTCAACCCGAAAGTAGGAATTTACAATATAAAAGTTAATTTTTAAGCAAGTTGTTGAATTTTTAACAAAATAGAAAATTCCTCATTCAAAACAGATCATTTCTTCAACCAGACAGTTGCATTTTTAACGAAAAAAAGATGTAATTGCTGCGAAAAGAGATAAATTTTCAAACGAAAAAGACGAATTTTCAGCAAAAGGGTTGAATTTTCAAGCCAAAAATATGAATTGACAATAAACAAGTAAATTTTTAACCAAGTAGTTGAATTTTATACCAAACTATTTGAATTTTGAGCCAAAAATACAAATTTTGTACACTTGATTGTCTCCATATTAAGGAAGAGTCAACCAAAACCATCCTTACACTCTTTCTTTCTCCGTCTTTTTTATACTACTGGGGACCCAACATGTTTCGAAACCAATTTAGGCTTCATCAGGGGTAATTTATAGGATAACTACAGTTATGGATAATGAAACATATAATAATTGTGTACATGTGCATGTCTGTTTTTCTTTGTAACTGAATTCAAATACATTTATTGAATTTATTGACATTCTCATTTAAAGTTACTTAAGTAAAATTATATTTTCTTATTAATATGAAATATCTGTTTTGGAAAAACATGAGCATTGCATTCTATCAATAATTCTTTCTGTAATGCATCCAATCTAAGTTTTTGCTAACTGAATGAATTCATGTGATACTAATATACAGGACTTTCAGTAATATCTTTCATAAAATCACATTCCGTCAAATTTTTTCTTCATCAATAATACTGAAAATTATATTAACAAAGACATGAAAATAAGAAAAGATAAAATAATTTTCAAATATAACTTCCTGCGTATCATATCCAAGATTTTGAAATCCAAAGTTTGGCAAACACTACACCATAACACTAATTAAAGAAAATTTTCAATTATTTCTAAAAGAATGTTTGTAAATTTTGTTAACTTTTTTACTATAAAATTTTGTATTTATTTATAAATGATGATATAAATTCTTCACCGGGAAGAAGATTCAAAGAAACATGAACTGCACTGAATGACAGAATTTATAAGACTGAACTCGTCTATGTGGCCACTTGGACGAACAAAAACGTTTTTTTTTTAAAGAAAGAATTTCCAAAGAGAAAATAAGAAGATAGTAAAAATTTTAAACATGAAAATTTGAGATTTAATTTTGATTGAAAACAAATACTATATCTCATATTATGTTCATCCTTCTGGCAACATTATTATGTTTATAATAGGTACCAGGATGACATTTCAAACAAATTATGCTTAGAAAAATTCAAAATATAGTAGACTGAAATTATATTAAATATATTTGAAAACAAAAATATCTGTAAAAAATCACGAGATTAGAGACAATGTAAATAAAGTACTCAATGGTACATAATATGCACATATTGTTAGTATGGCATCTTCCTTATAGGCAACGAGGGTATAATTTCTTTTATCTGAATGTATGTAAAACCTATGGCAACATTAATTTTTGATAAGTACCAGGTTAACATTTAAATTATTTGTACAATTGAAAACCCTAAAAAGATTATTACCAGATTTATGGAAAGTATATTTAATATATTTGAAATCAAAAATATCTGCAGGTTTATGCCTCAGAATCCGAAACTGCTCGCGTTTCTGAAGCTCTTATTGCCATTAGGTTATAAAGTCCTCTGGGACTGTTCTCATAAATCAGCTCTTCCCATCTCTTTTTTGATAGCTACAGGGACACTTCTCTTTCGTCCCTATTCACAACAATGGTTGTAAATACAAAGGGCCATTATGGAATGTATTTATGACTACTTGTATGCATAGGAATGCTCGCAACGCAAAACCTGTAAGAGTGATTCATATCAACTGAAAAGGGAACAAACGCCGGCAAAAAAGACACAAATTTCAGCTGGAATGTGCTCAATTATTTTCCAATGTAGGTGCTATTTCAGTTACACAAATCCTCCATAACTTCATTGTCTATACAATTTAAAACAACAATTTTTGGAGTCAAAGAAAGATACAGTTTTAACAAGTGTGGAGAGAAGTTTGAAGAGTTTTGTTTTTGAGAGTATTCTTTAATTATTTTTAATTGACAATGTGACTCGTTAAGCTGTAGAGGCGAGAATATACCAGAGTTAGACTATTAATTTGAATCTTTGGCGACAGATCCAATCGGATAGAACCATTTGCATAAGGCGATCGAGAGACGATAGAAGAAACCTGTGGGTGTAGTTCCGAAAAGGTCGGACCTCCGTTTTTTTCGAAACTACGTATACTCACGTATTTTGACGCGGTGATCATGAATATAATAGTGAAAATTGGCGCAAATTTGATTTTCATCGCAAAAACCATTTAAAAACTCATAAAATCATTGTTTTTTCTATTTATTTCAGTACATAATGGGAATTCGAAAAATATTTCAGACGAAAGTTGTGGATCTCACCGAAATGAATATTTTATTTTCTTTTGATTTTTACTGTGAAGATGATAGTTTTCCAGAAAAAGATACACAAATTTTAGGAGTTGTAACGAGGTGGGGTACGATAGGGGTTGGGTCTTTCTTCAGCGTTCGCGCTGTCGGGTGCGTCTTTATTGTTCTTGATCATTTGGGAGCCAAGAAATAGTGGTGGGACATCGAAAAGAAAAGGTTAATTCTTCAAAATATCGATACATCGAAAACAATCGACTCGTGGGGATGGGAGGCACCACTGTGACTGGTCACAGAAATAGTTTAGGTCACACTGCTACCCCTTTCCAATGTCTCATGGGGACGGGAGGCACCGCTGTGACTGGTCACAGTAATAATTTAAATCACACCGCTACCACTTTTCAATGTCTTGTGGGGAGGAGGCACTCCTGTTACTGTGACTTCGAATATCTCGAAAACTATCACACATAGGCTAAAAATGGATGAAACGGAAAATGTGTGCTTTTATGAGATCTACATCTTTTGTTTGAAATATTTTACGAAATTTTTTGTAATTACTGAGATACATTCGAAAAACTATGTTTTTAATTGTTTTTTATGGCTTTCGTCATGAAGATTATATTTGCGCTAATTTTCACTGCCATATTTGTAATCAGTAAATTGAGTCTTCTGTTGACGAAAGGCATGCTTTCGTAAAAGTTTCATGCGATGATTGGAGAATGAGTGTTCGGAATGCTACGGGTTTCAAATGATCTTAAGGAAAGAGAATTGTGGGATACGATGTGCGTGAGTAGGCTAGATATTTTACTTGTACAGGAAACAAAGAGAAAGGGATGCCAAATAAGAAAGATAGAAAATGGACTCGAACTTTTGTCAAAAGTAGAGAATGAATCACATGGCAGTCAAGGAGTTGGTCTGATTATGAATGAGAGAGCAAAACAGCATGTCAGAAAGGATGAATGTGTATCTCCTAGATTATTATGTGTTAGCATGAAAGTGGGGATCAGAATGCTATTTATTATATCATGATGTGCTCCAGCTGATGGTTACAGTATTGATGTAAAAGATACCTTCTGGGACTCGTTTTATGATATTTTAGGTACTTGCGATCCTGGGAAAGAATCATTCTCTCGACGACATAAATGGCTGGGTTGGTGTGCAACGCAAAGGCACCGAAAGGCTTTCGTCAATGAAATCATATTTGCGCCAATTTTCAATACCATATTCGTAATCAGCGCGTCAAAATACGTAAGTATAGATAGTTTCAAAGAAATCGAAGGTCCAACGTTATCGGAACTTCATCGCAACTTGTAAAGAAAAGCACCTTACGTAATTCCATTACAATTTTGTTATAAATATCTCAAAAACTCAGAAAATATTTTATAAGACTTAACATTCCGTTGTCGGAAAATATAAAGTGGGTCAAGGTATATCCGTTTAAGGATTCACAAGTTTTGAATATCGGTCTCGTAGAATTCACCTATGGTGTGGAAAACTGCTTCAAGCAAAGTATTTTAAATATGGAAGTGGAAGCTTCGACCAGCAAAGCATTATGCGAAAAATCAAATCTCAAGACAATCTGGTGAGTATATATAAGGATGCATGAAAATGATACTGTTGGCTGACATCGAATATGACTTTTCCTAAGAAAGAAAGGGGAAAATAAAGTTGGAAATAAAAATTCGTATAGACAAAAATTAACTACACATAGAGTGACACTGTCTCTTTTGTAAGGAAATTGCCAATTTTGGATATTTATAGATTCTTTCAAATGTTATGATCCTGGCTTACGTATTCGTCGATTTCGAATGGCAACCAGAGGATGAAGATTCTCGTATAAAAGTTCCTTATGGCATTTCAGTCAGATCGGATTATTGAAGGGGAATCAAAAATATCTAGTGAAATAAAAGTATCTTGCAACAAACATCTTTATTACTCACGCGGAAAATGCTATAAAGCATCTTAGCTATAAAGAGTGCTCTCAAAATTCAAAATGAATTCTTTTTATGCGGTTATGAGAGTCGCAGATCAATAAGGAATATTGATAAAGTTATATTATTTTCCACTGTCTTTCAGTTTTGTTCAATAATTATGTTCTAATATTTTGCTCGCGTAGTGAACCTTTTCTTTTTGGTTTTAGAAAATAAACGAACAAGTTCCGTGCAATCTCAAAATTCTAGGATAATTGAAATGACAACAAAATTAACGATGAGTCAAGTTTTAATCAATATTATCAATTCTTATCACATTTATAAAGCAATGAATGATCTCCTCTCATGTTAAAGACCAGACTGCAGTAGGATGGTGCCCTCCTCAGTATACAATACAAACTAATCGTAACTTCTTTGGTTCTGGCTTCGTTTGCATACTTTCCTTTGAATGACCGAAGTTTGGTGGGACTGACGTCATGAATGAACATT
Organism: Melikaiella ostensackeni; assembly: GCA_032362435.1. NCBI lineage: Eukaryota > Metazoa > Arthropoda > Insecta > Hymenoptera > Cynipidae > Melikaiella > Melikaiella ostensackeni. The sequence continues at coordinate 9,315 of JAUMHM010084924.1, forward strand.
CAACTTTATGACAATTTAGCTACTCAGTTAAGACCTGATTTTATACTTATGGAAAACATTTATCGCATCAAGTTGGTAGTTGGGTGTATGCCATAAATAATGAATAATAAAAATAATAGTGTAGCCTCCGATAGGACTGACACTTCTGTTAACGAAAGGCATGCCTTCAGTAAAGTTTCAGGCGATGAATGGGGAATGGGTGTTTGGAATGCTAGAGGTGTACATGATCTCCGGGAAAGATAATTGCGGGATGCAATGCGCGTAAGACGGCTAGACATTTTTCTTGTATCGGAAAAAAAGAAGGGATGTGAGATAAGAAAGATAGAAAATGGACTCGAACTTTGGTCAGGAGTAGAGAATGAATCACATGGTAGTCAAGGAGTCGGTCTGATTATGAATGAGAGAGCGAAACAGTATGTCAGAAAGTATGAGTGTATCTCCTACACTGTTATGGTTAGAATGAAAGTGGGGATCAGAATGCTATTTATGATATCATGATATGCTCCAGTTGATGGTAACAGTAGTGATGTAAAAGATTCCTTCTGGGACTCGATTAACGATATTTTTAGGTACTTGCGATCCTGGGAAAGAATCATTCTACTCGGAGATATGACTGACTGAGTTGGTGTGTAACGCGAAGGTACCGACAGGGTACTTGGTCACTTTGGACACCCAAAAATGAACACTAACGGGGAGAAATTGATTAGCTTATGCTTAGAAAAGGGGTTAGTTACTACAAATACTTGGTTCAGACATAAAATAATCCACGCGTATACTTGGTGCAGAGGCGAAAACCATAGTATAATTGAGTTTGTTGTAGCGGATGGAAGACTGAGAGAGCTAGTAAGAGATACAAGGGCTAGGAGAGGCTCTGAATGTGGAACGGAACACTACCTCATGGTTCCAAAAATTAACTTAAGTCAAGGATGAAGGCGAATAAGAATTAATAATAATAAGTCGAAGCAGATGCGAGTTAAAATAGAGACTGGAGATGCTTGGTGGAATGATTGAATCCCCGTGGCTGTTAACGAGAAAAAGCAAACATACTCGAGAAAGTTGAATATTAATGGTCTTAGCAATGATGAGAGGTCTGAACTAGAAAATGATTATAGGGATAAAAACAGAAATGCAAAGATACTAGTCAAAGCAAACAAAACGGGGTGTCCAGCGTGCGAAAAAAGCTTGAAAAGCGGGAATTATACGGGATTTTATTTTTGAAGCGAGAATTTTTTTGAATTTCATGCACAGAGCAGAATGATAAAAGCTCAGCTTGATAATAAGCAAGGGCAGTTTTGGCAACAGAAATTGAAACTCAAAGGAAAGAACGAATGGGGAAAATATGAAGCTTATTAAGTTGTTTTTGAAAAAATGATTATTTTTATTATTTTTATCATCATTTTCATAGATAATAATTTTTGTATTCTTTCGGGAGGCTAGAGCAGTCTTCCAAAGAATAATTTCTAGACACTTCGCCATAAAAGATGTTCTTGATATATGGTATTGAGGACTTTTTGTTGATAAAAAAATTTTAAATACTTAGGAACTTCTTACCGATAAAAGAAAAACATTAGAAGAATAGGTAAGAAGTTGAAAAAATGAAAAAAAGCACTGAATTTTGTATTTCTTCTTCAAATGATCTTTTTGTAGCTAACCTTAAACAATATTTTGAACATCCATTAGGTGCTTAAAAGTTAAATTTTTCAAAACGGTACTTCTTCGGTAGGCTCAGAAAAGATTATTGCTCCTTTTTGACTCTTATAGAAACGAGCTGCATTTTATATTCGGAAAAGAATTTCTTATTCATCACGGTAACATATTTAATATGAAAAATTAAAGAGATTTGAGTGTGAATTTGTAATGAATGCATGTTTCGTACAGCTTTTTGTACAGCGAAAATCGCATGATTTTCACAAAATTTGAACTCCCGCCGTTTGAACATGGCCGCAAGCGTGTCACTTGATTCATGGAGACAGCTACTTCATGTCAACAAAGCGGAAAAACCGAATAAGTAAAACTGCACTTTTCTACTCAACATCGTTGATGAAACATTTTCATCAATTGCGGAACGTAATGCAAATACCCTCAAGCGAAGAAGGATTTAAAACATAGGCATACGGATTATTCGACTAACAGTCCAACAACAAATGGAGGCGAGCAGAATATGTGAAAAGGAATGGATTATTCAGGTTAGAGTTTTTGAGAATATGTATACATCAAAACCGCAACTCATTGGATTCGTTTCACCTTTGACGTATTTATTACAAGTAAACATATCGATTCTGACAGCTAACGAAAACGGTAGCAATTTGAAAGTACGATATATCAATTTTCTGATATAGTGAACTTGTTGTGCTTGCTGGAATAGTCGTTAAAAACAATTACAAAGTAATGTTGAAAGTTATAGGAGTTTGAAGATGTAAAATTTAGAGTCTGAAGTTGATATTAATACCGAAAATTCAATTGCACATGCTCGCATTCACACAGGCGAAAAGACATTGCATTAGTTGAACATTTTATCTAATGATTTGCAGTGAAAAGTAAACGTTTAAAACCAATTCATGTGTTGTGTTTATTCAAATTTTTCTTACTCTCTCAATACGTAGTTAAGTGCTCACCTACAGAAATATGGTACTATATCATTGTTTTAGAAAATTTTGTCTATTTTTTGGTACTTAAAATTAGT
>JAUMHM010084925.1:0-11997 GCA_032362435.1 Melikaiella ostensackeni
CGCTTTGCTCTTAGTCAGACCTAAGTCCCTCACTAAATCATCTAGTTCGTTTTGGTAAGGGAAGTGTGGAGGATTATCAAAGTCTGTAGAATTGTCTAAATCTGAAGAAATGCCGGAGTCTGAAGAGTTGCCGAAGCCTGGTTTATCATCATTAAATTCTTCTATATTCGAGACATCATTCGACATCATTCTTTGTTATGAGGTACTGGAGCAGTAGATGATGGTATGTCAGGATAAGCAATCTTGTTTCTATCAGTGGACTTCCTGTACTTACATATATTTACCATACAAAAATAACAATCATCATGATGGTTTCTTGGCTCCCTCCAAGTTCGTTTAATTGCAAACGGCATACCCTTCTGGGTACCACGTAACCGACCTTCTGATGTTGATCGGCAGCTCCCACAACAGACATGAGGTGTTCACGGTTTGTCTTGATTACTCATTGGGATACCAAACAACGCATTGTATGCGATAAAAAATTTTGTACCAGTCGTAATTTAATCGCTTATCTACTTGGGGGCGATGTAGTATCCGCACACATAGCAGAATGAGTCCGAAAACATTCGACAAGCTCTTTTAGAAGCCATAAATACGACAATAGTAATAACCACACCAATACTTTAATGCCACAATTATATGTCTTAGAGGGAAAAATGGGTTAGCTCTTGTTACATATTATGTTTTTAGGTCTCAATTGAAGCCGTTACCAAGGCAACTCATATCACTTTCTTTTGCTTAAAGATTCAATTGTGATTTCTTTTTAGCTAAAAGATGCTGCGTCCTAATGCTGTCTAGCATTTTTCTGTCATTATAACCAAAACATTGAGATACACAAAAGTTTTTTCACACGATAATTGATATTTATTTATTATTGTTGAAATATTCGTTGAATTTTAACATTTTTTCAGCAATTAGCACCGTGAGAGCCATCATAGTATACAGCCGATATTAAAGGTTGCGGGTGGCGCGCACACATCTAAAAACGTGCGCTACACAAAATCTTGATAAAGTTCTTGACGTTTCAAAAGCATTGGGTCATAGTACATTCACTAGGCTTCAATTTCAGCCTTTTTATAAACCTTTAGCATTTCCGGTTTGTTTAATATAAGGTTTCAGAAACCGGCAAAAAACGTTTTTTTTCACGCCTTAAATCTGTTTTTCTGAAAAATGCGAAAGGATAGAACATTTTCGCTTTCTGGCTCGTATTATAAAAAACATACTGAAATTTCTCATCAATTGATGATAATCAAAATCTTGTTACCTAGCGAGTCAGCCTTTTTACGACTTACTTGCTATTTTCGAATTGAAAAATTGAAAAATGTGTTTTTTACATGGCGATGAAAATTTTGTCCTCTTACAGATGATCATTTTTTGAGAAATTAAATTGCTTTCACTATTCTTTCACTAGTTCCTTCGATTCGAAAATTTTCATTGAAAATATATTTACGTGTTTTTATGAGAAGCGTCATTCAGCACGAGGTGAATAAATTGTTGACAACATAACTACATAACCAAATAAAATTATTCGTAATTTTTTTGCCTGTTATGATTAGTAGCAATGCCCGTCGGGGCTGGATGTTGAATACGACACAGTTTTACACTCGTACAATTTTTAAAACATATTGGCAAATAATCGCTGTTTGAATGAAACAATGTTTTTGAGTAACAGTTTTGGTTTATAGTTTCATGAATTTATACATAATATAATTCGGCAACTGATGGGAAAGGCTTAAAGAAGAATACCATCTGAATAAAATTGCAGCGTGTTCAAAAAGTATGAAATGTAGAATAAATAGCTGATATAATTCATGTGATGGCATTGTTATCTTTAAAATGAATGCTCCAGCTTTAATTTGGCATTTAATACTTTCACCACTTGTTTATAATTTATTAATATTATGAATTCAAAAGCTTTCCTATTCCTCTCGTACTGGTTTCCCCTATACATTTTTCAACAAGAGGTAAAATCTCTGCAGAGCTTAATTTAAATAAAAATGTCATATACAGGGTTTGCATTAGTGATTATAATTTTCCACGTTATCACAAGTCGCGTTAATAATTGGACTGATAAAAAATTCTAATCAAATCGAGTTTGGTTGGAAGGTCTGAGGGTGAAAGAAGGGGGTCAGCAATTAATGGAAAATGCACCGTGTGCATTGGTAGCGATAATAGCACCAAAGGTTGTCAGGAGGTAACAGAGAAGACTGCTGACTCAGCTATAATTTACTTGCTAAGTACGATATGTGCCACCAGACATGTGAAAGCCCTTTTCTCTTATCTCACTAATGATACGTGTTAAAGTTTCCCTGCTTTTTAAGTACGTATATACATGTATGGGTATACTTTTCTGAGAGAAAATCGTTGTAAAACGATTATTAAAAGCTTTGCTGAAGAATCGCATCTACATTATTCTTTTAAAAATGATTCATCGCTCGGATTATCAACTTCAGATCAAAATGATCTACTTTTGCGGATCCGAAATTAAGTTTTCCACAACTTCATGCATATTTTTCGAGTGGCAGATTAATATACTTTTTATTTGAAGTCGTAGGTTAGTCATGACCCACGATTTAGCTCAACTTTTAACCAAGTAGTTAAATTTTTAACCAAAAAATTTCTATCAAGAATGAAATATTTAAATTTTCAGTTAAAAAAATTAATTTCCAGCCAAAAAGAAACCAAAATTGTTGAATGTTGAATTTAAGAGATGAATTTCCAACTAAAATGATGAATGGTCAACTAAAAAAATCAATTTTCAACAGAGGAATGCGACTTCCAACCAAGTAGTTGAATTTTTACCCAAAAAATATAAATTCTTATCGAAAAATGTAATAGTTGATATTTCAACGAGAAAAGATGAATTTTCAACAAAATAGTTGAATTTTTAACCAAAACGAATTAATTTTCGACCAAACAGTTGCATTTTCAACCAAAAAATATGAAAATTCTACCAAAAGAGAAGAATTTTCAAATTAAAAAGAATTTTCAACAAAGAGTTTAATTTTCAACCAAGAAAGATTTCTCAGTCAGTAAAGAAAAAAAATGTAACCGAATTGTAGAATTTCATACGAAAAGATGAATTTTCAACCAAGAAGACTAAGTTCTACCAAAAAGATGAATTTTTAACCAAATAGTTGAATTTTTAACTAAAAACATACATTTTTGACCAAAAGAGATTTTTATTTCAAATCCAAAACAGTATGATTTAAGCAAAAAGGTCGAATTTTCAGAAAAATAGTTAAATCCTCAACCAAAACGGATAAATTTTTACCCAGAATGCTTAATTTTCAAACAAGAATAATTTTTTACCAAGAAAGACGAAGTTACAACAAGAAATGGAATAGTTAAATTTTCTGTTAAGAAAATTAATTTTCAAGAAAATAGTTACATTTTCAAACAGAGATGTGTTTGAAGCCAAAAGATAAATTTTTCTACCAAAAAAGACGAATTTCCAACAAAATACATGGGCTTCCAACAAAAAAGTTAAATTTTCAACCAAAACATATAAATTCTCAACCAAAAAAGATGAATTTTTAACAAAATAATTAAATTCAAAACCAAATAATAAAATGCTTATCCGAAAAGGATGAATTCTTAACAAAAAATATAATTGCAGACTTTTTAACCAAAAATAATGAAAGAATTAACTTTCAAGCAAAAATAGTGGGATTTCCTTATTTTGTTCGATTGATTCAATTCGCATTTAGGTGGAAAAACGAGAAAAGGACTGATTTTCAACAAAATATTAATTTTCAAATGAAAAAGATCAATTTTCAACGAAAAAGGGTGTAGTTAATTTCTAAATAAAATAAAAAAAAGAATTTTAAGCAAAGTAGTTAAACTTTCAAACAAAAAGTTGAATTTTCTGAGAACAATTTTCAATTAGAAATATCAATTTTCAACTAAGAATAGAATAGTTGAACTTCCAACCAAAAAAAAAGAACGAATTTTCAACTAAAAATTATGATAATGTAATGCAACGAAAAATGTAACAGTGGATATTTTTACTAAAGAAGATTGTAATTTTAAATGAAAAATAGTTCAACTCAACCAAAAAAGTCGAAATTTCAACAAAATAGTTGAATTTTCAACCAAAACAGATTAAATGTAAACCAAAAAGGATGACTTTTTAACAAAATAATTAAATTTTTGATCAAAAAGATGAATTCTGAACCAAAAATATAATAGTAGACTTGTCACCAACAATAATTAAAGAATTATCTTTCAACCAATTCTAGTCTGAGTTTCTTATCGGGTTTTATTAATTCAGTTCACATTTGAGTGGAAAAACGAGAAAAAGACGAATTTCAAACAAAATACCTGATTTTTCAACTGAAAAAGATAAATTTACAACAGAAAATGGAGTAGTTGAATTTTCAGTTAAATTAATTAATTTTAACAAAAATAAAAACGAATTTTCAACAAAGTGGTTCAGTTTGCAGCCAAAGAGATGATTTTTTAACTGAAAAGATGAATCTTCACGTAAAAAAATGAATTTTCAACAAAATAAATAAAATTTTTAACCAAATAATAAAACTTTTAACCAAAAAAGATGAATTTTCAACTAAAATGAGAAATGTTTAACTGGAATGGTTCAATTTTCAGTTAAAAAAATTAATTTTCAACAAAAAAAAACGAATATAGTTTCCCAAAATCTATTAGCATTCCTCGAACAGATGATTTTTACGAGGGTTGGGGACTGGTTATTCTCTTAAAAAAATGGTAAAATGATCGTTTGTCTAAGGGTCTATATAGGCGGTCAGTCATCGACCATCTCTTGTTTGCTACAATTTTTTTTTCTGAATTTTCTTCCCGGTGAAGAATTTTTCTCATCATTCAAAAAATTTATATAAAAAAAAGTGGATTAATGTTTAAATCTGTACAAAGAAAAAAAAAATAAAAAAAAAAATGAAAATTTGAAAAATAATTCAAATGTTTGTTCAATTAGTGTTGTGGTGAAGTGTTTGCAAAACATCGGATTACAATTTTTTGAATTTTATACACAGGAAGTTATAAAAAAAATTATTTGATCTATTCTTATTATCCCGTTTTTGTTAATATAGTTTTCAGTTTAAATGATAAAAATTTGATGGAATGTGATTTTATGATAGATGTTACTAAAAATCCGGTATGGGGGTATGAAAGAATTTATTCAATAGTAAAAACTTAGATTGGATGCATCACAGAAGGAATTATTGATAGAATGCAAGTTTCATGGGTTTTTTCCAAAGAAACATATTTCATATTAACAAGAAAAGATAATGAAGAAACTTTTAATAAGAATATCAATAAATTTAATAAATCTATATGAATTCGTTTGAAAAAGGCTGCCATGGACAGATACACATAACTTTATAGTGTTTTCTATTTTGGAATAATAAGAAAAAATTCTTTATAAGAAAGTGAATTTCACATTGATCTTGAAGATTTTTTATTTCAATATGAAAATGGAAAGATTGAACAAACAACATTTGATAATGAAAAATGTTTTATTTATACTTTCAGGTGATATTTGAATTTAATTAATATATGTTCTCGTTATTTATAACTGTAGTTATCCTATAAATTACCCATGATGGTGATGATACTCTCTTTTTTTGTACATTTATTGTACATTTGTCTTTAATGAGCCGGGAAAGCGGATAGTCTCGGAGTCTAGTTTTGATTTGTGAACTTTTTGGGTGTTCCTTTTTCAGTACACAAAAAATTTTCATAAGAAAGTAGATTTCATTTCAATCTTTAAGAAATTTGAAAAGAGAAACATCAAGCAAGGATTTGTTCCAATCTACAGGGTTGCCTATGAATACTTAAGAATTCTTTAATGTAGATTATTAATGATTAACACAATTTACAAAAAGAATTTACCTGAAAGATTTTACCTAAATATAGTTTACAAATTTAAGGAAGTCAGCAATTTTTTAGAAATGTTTTATTGATTTGGATTATTACCTTTTTCTTTTTTGAAAAATGGAATAATCTGAATAAATTAGTTCTAAATCAACCCACAAAATACACCTAATAATTTTTCTTGTATTTTAAAGAGAAATTTTTACAATTTTTATATTGAAATTTTTTTCACCTTCCGCAGATTCATAAAAAGTCATCCATCATCGCAGAGTCAGAGAGAACATTGACTGTGTGTCAGTTTTTAAATGTTATACCCAAGATCAAAGCTAAATTAATACTATAGGTATCCTTCAACTATACATTCCGCAAAAGATTTCGTTTGTGAAACGGCTGAGTGAAGTTACAAACGAGTTCAAATCTGAACATATTCCACTTTGAAGGCGAAAAACATTATGAGGAATTCAGAATTGTTGAGAAGTAATAATGTGTATCCAAAAAAGAAACATTTAGACAGTCAATCCCAGAGATATTTGTAAATCCGCCTCCCAATAAAAATTATCTGACTCTTATCTCCCTCTTATCTTAGCATATTTTTCAATTCATAAAACAAAAGCTAATTTTTGTCATTACCGTTGCGGCATGAGTGAATGCTGTCGGGACTTTCAGTGAAAAAGTTCTCATAAAAAAGCAGTAAAGTTGAAAATTTTTATAATCTTCTTATAATGAGTATGATTATGAAGAAACCATTAAATGCAATTTTTTTAAACAGTACTCTCAGAAAAAATTGTGAAAGTGAAGTAGATAAATCTCTTCCAGAAAAGGGAAAGCAGATATGGCAGTTCATTGCCACTATCAATGGTGTGTATTCATTTCCTCGTAAGGCATAATATATATTATTAAAAATTATTATGTAGAGTCAATACGGGTAAGTGCGATAACAGAGTTAGAGTGATAAAGAGAAAATTTGTGATTAAAAACAAATTAGTTACTACATTTTTTTATCACACATTTTGATCCAAAAGTGGATCAATTCGGTTTAGTGGAGAAAATAGTTGACAACCAGACATAACTACTACATTGAAAATTACAAACACATTCACATCTTCCTATGTAGATGTCAATTTGAATTTGACTTGTTCCTAAATGAAGCACCTTTTGTTGCATTTTTTTTAAGGAATGAAGAAATATATCATACTTTCCTTGCATGTCTATTTTTCTGAAAATATTAGATTTTTATCATCTTTAGTGATGAATTATGAAAGTGTAATTAAAAGACCGTGTCTAGGTTCACCGAGATTCGGAGATTGTAGACCAAAAATTTTCGGTGAGCCCGGAAAATAGAAAATACAGTCTTCTAAAATCTTGATTTTAGTTTTTTTTTTACACATATGACGGAAAATGACGGAAAATCTGGAATTTTTAATTTACTACCAAATAAAATTTGAAACATTTCTTCACGCAAGTGCTTGCTGATTAAACAAGAATCTTTTAAAATATTTGTTTTAGCATTAATCGAAGTATAACTTTAGAATTTCGTATTGAGCTTACCCTTATTGACCCTACTATTCATATTAAATGTATTTTCACATTCTTATCACTGTTTGTTTAAATACTTTTTGATTTATTGGAATAAACTGTTTCCGACTTATCAATATATTTGTAATTCTTTATTTAATAATTTTTGTATACAGTTCGAAATTATTTATTCGGCAAATTCCCTTTCGAATAAAAGAAGTCTGACCACAGTAAATTTTGAAGTATCAAAAGTGCTGCAGCTCAATTCATTCTTCCAGTCAATATTAAAATGATTCAATCTAATGAATCAAAAAATTTACTAGCCCAACTTCACGATCTCAGCAACCGACAGTCGCGTTGTTTTTTTGCAAACGGACAGAAAGAAGAAATTTATAAACATGAGTTAACTTGAAACGCTTTAAATCTATGAAAAATTATTGCATATTCAACAAAATAGATGAATTTCCAAGCCAAAAAGATAAATTTTCTACAATACAGTTGTATTTGCAACCCAAAAAAAATGAATGTTCAACCAAGAAGATCATTTTTTTACCAAAAAAGAGGAATTCACAACAAAATACATAAATTTTCAACCAAAAAGATGAATTTTAAAATTACATGATGAATCTTTAACCAAAAAAAAATTAATTTTCATTTAAAAAGATGACTTTTTAACAAAATAGTATAATTTTGAACCAAATAATTGAACTTTTAACCGCAAAAGCTGATTTGTCAATAAAATATATGAACTTACAATCACACAGTTGAATTTTCAACCAAAAACATAAATCTTCAAATTACATGATGAAATTTTAACCAAAAAAAAATAATTAATTTTCAATCAAAATGATGACTTTTTAACAACATAATGAAGTTTCAACCAAAAAGATTCATTTTCTAACAAAAAGACGAATTTTCAGTAAAATGCATCAACTTTAAGTCAAATAGTTGAATTTTCAATTAAAGATAAACATTTTCAACACAAAAAAAAACGAATTTCTACCAAAATATTCAAATGTTCAAATAACCAAATGAATTTTCAACTAAAATGATGAATCTTCAACAAAAAAATGAAGTTACCAAGTAGTTGAATTTTCAACCAAAAGAAATGAATTCTCAACGAAAAATGTAATAGTTGATATTTCAAGCAAAAAAGATTCTAATTTTAAATCATAAAAAGTTTAAGTCTACCATAAAAGACGAATGTTCAACGAAATAGTTGAATCCATAAATGAAACAAATTAGTTTTCTAAACATTTGCATTTTTAACTAAAAATATTTATTTTCTATGAAAAATACGAGTTTTCAACAAAATACATAAATATTCAACCCCATAGTTGAATTATCAACCAAGAAAATTGTATTTCTCCCAAAAAAGTCAAATTTTAAAGAAAATACGTGCATTTTCAATTAAACAGTGCAACTTCCTACCAAAAAAATAAGTTTTCAACAAAGAAAAAAAAATTCTCAACAAAATAGTTGAATCTTCATTCGAAACAGATTAATTTTTTACTAAACATTTGCATTTTTAACCAAAAAGGATGAAATTTCTATCAAAAGAGATGAGTTTTAAACTAAAAAGACGAATTTTCAACAAAATAAGGTAGATGTCCCAGTAATCGTGACGGTCCCAATAATCGTGAAACTTGGTTATAATTTGAATATATTGTTAAAAAATATATTTAAAGTAACATTTAATGATAAAACTCATGTATTTTTACCATTTTATAGCATTAAATAGATTCCCAATTAAGTGAAATGAGACAAAAAACAAGAAAATTGGCGTCACGATTACTGGGACGTTTTCTTAGTTGAAATTTACACAGAAAAAAATTGCGCAGTTGAGAAAGAAAGGAAATTTCAATCCAATTGTCCAATTTTCAAGTAAAAAATACGAATTTTCAAACATAACAGTTGACTTTCAACAAAAAGAATGACTTTTTACGAAATTGTTAAATTTTCAACAACAGAATTTATATGGATGTTCGTTTCCTAAGTTTATGAAACATGAGTAAGATTTTTTTTTTGATCGGGGGGTCAAAGCAAGTCTTACGGTATCTGACATGGGGTGCGGGGGAAGGAGGTTGAAAATTTCAGAAAAACGCCTTACGTAATTTGAGGATGACCACTAAGGTGCTATAAGGTACCATAAGATGATCATTGAAATTTGATACATTTATCAAATATCAAATTCATTTGTCAGTTATAATTTTAATACTAAATCTGGATCATTTTAATCATCAGTGGAGCGTCGGCTCAAAGAACGTTGTATTAACAGAGATTTTGACTCACTGGAATCTATGTTCATACTGTTAGTTTTTTGATTCGGAAACTCGTCCATAGATTTGAGCGTTTAGAGAAATATTAAATATTAAAACCAAAAGTAATAACCAAGAATCTACAAATATTAGAGAAGATAAAGACATTTAGTGCTCAAGATAATTTTTCTTATTCATAGAAATCTTACATTCTCGATTTTTAATTACAGCCTGCTTCATTATGTTATCATGTGCTGCATACAGAGCCTGGACTTCGCCTTCTCTACCTTACCTTAAAAGCGAGAAATCAGAATTTCGTGTAACTGACTCTGAAGGATCTTGGATAGTATCATTATACTCTATCGGAGATCTGGTTGGTTGTCTTGTGAGCCCGTGCCTAGTCGACAGAATTGGTCGAAAGTACACCCTCCTTGTGTACGCAATTCCAAACCTAATTGGCTCTCTGCTAATCATTTTCGCAAACAACGTCTGGTACCTCTTCATTGCCAGGTTCATCGGAGGAATCGGACATGGTGGCATCTTCAACTTAATTGTTATTTACGTAAGCGAAATCTCAGAGAAGAACGTAAGAGGAATGCTAATGAACATCATGAACATATCGGCTAATATAGGATCCTGTATCTTTATAGCTATTGGAGCCTACTTTTCTTATACTGTACTTAACATTACATCTATCACAGTGCCAATCGTTTTTATACTCACGTTTGTTTTTATGCCCGAGACACCTTACTTTCTTCTGATGAAAGATCGTAATAATGATGCGATGACAACATTGATGAAACTACGAGGTGTAAAGGATTCAAAATTGATAGAACGTGATCTAGAAAGTATAAAATCGTCTATAATCTCATGTCGAAGCGAGAAATTAAATAAAAGGAAATTGAACATAGATCCTTTAAGAGATTTGTTCAGCAACAAAAATTGTCGAAAAAGTCTAGTCATTCTGATGTTTTTAAAAGCGACTCAATTCTTCGCAGGAAAATTAACGATATTAGCTTATACTCAAGAAATATTTGCATCTACTGGTTCTTCGTTGGATCCTCAAGATTGCGTTATGATTCTTGGTGGGATTGATTTAGTCACAGGATTCTTGGTTACTGGATTAATAGATCGATGTGACAGGAAATTACTTCTTTTAGTTTCGTGTCTTGTTAACTCAATTAGTTTATTTACCTGTGGCTTGTTTTTTTTCCTGAAGAACGAAATTAAAATTGATGTATCTGGAATCTCTTGGTTGCCTTTATTAGCTTTGATTGTATTCACGTTTTCTTATTCTGTGGGAATTGGTAATATCCCCTATTTGGTTTTGGGGGAAATATTTCCTATGAATGTAAAGGGCACTGCTGTTGCTATCAGTTTAATTATGGGCTCGATATTCGCTTTTATTGTCACTTTTGGATATGAATATGTGAACAAATTTGCTGGTACACACACTAATTTTTGGATTTATGCGACTTGTTCGTTTGTTGGTGCTTTTGTTACGTTCAAGATTACTCCTGAAACTAGAGGAAAGACTCTGGAGGAAATTCAAGTAATGTTGGAATTAAAATCAAAGGTTTGATATATTCTATATTATTATCAATAATATATGGGTAAGAAATTTTTTGTGAAATAAATTCGTTTCATTACAAGAAATGTGGTTATTTAGCTCTACTTTTTAAATTATTTTTTATTATATCTTCAAGCCAAATCCCTTCCGGGGTAAGTGTAAGTTGATTAGTTCTAGTCTCGTTATTTTTGCTTTAGAATCTCATTCACGCTTTCCAACCATTCTTTCTTCGGTCTACCTCTGGGTACGCTACCATTCACCTTGGCTAAATACACCTGCTTCGTTAAACGTCCTTCATTTATTCTCTCAACATGACCAAACCATCTCAGCAAATTTCTTTCACTCTTGTCAATCAATGTTTCTTCTACACCACATTCTTTAAGAACTCACTCATTACATTACATTGCATTACACTACATTACATTACATTACATTACACGTATATATTGCAATTTTAGCTTTATTCATTACATTTTTACTTCTAGTAATGACTCGTACACTGCCGATAACCTTTCTATCCTCGTTTATACATCCGTATATTTCTGCATCTATCTTTCCGTCAAACATTCAAAACTTAGGGTTAAATTGTGTTGCAGGTAAAATTGGAAGGTGTTTATATTACCTTGGTAGTGATTCAAATATCTCTCGGACTTTGAGTACGAAATGCCGAGTTGTTTTGTTTGTTTTGTTCTGAATTTCGTATCCCAAGTAGCCCATACTTCGTACCACAAGTGATCGGCATTTGGTTCCCGAAATCCAAGGGAAACAGTACCTTTGGACATGGAGATAATTAGGAAATTCTCT
>JAUMHM010084926.1:0-11995 GCA_032362435.1 Melikaiella ostensackeni
CCCATTGCCACGCCTCACAACCGTGAGATGAATATATATAATGTACAGAGAAAAATGGAGAAATAATTTCTATGATGAGTATTGTATTGGATTTCAGAGTATTATGGTACTAGTAACTATTGCTCGAGTACGGGTACCCTTTCTAAACTGTTGGGTTGTGGTAACTAGATCATATCATTCCTATATCTATAAATGAATGTTCAATGAACTAATAATATCAAATTGGATATAGATATCAGTTTGATTCGTTTCAATGAAGTACCTTTTGTTAAAGGGATCTTATGAAGTAAATCCTAGTTAAAATGTATTACTGTGTATAGTTGAGATTAGAATCGGAATAAGATGCGTGGTGCAATATTAAATATTCGTCGTATTCAAAGATGCTGCTAGTAGATAATAACGTTGAGTCTTCGAACCTTCTGACACTCTGTTTTAGATCTGCTATCATGAGCACTCGTATGTATGACGCAAGCGCAGTAGCTCCGCGCCGGCATTTCGCGCCAATTCGTGACTCAACTCCACTAGTAGGCTGGAATCTTTCATTTTTAGCTTTAATGTCTTCGGAGATGGCACAGATCGATGGTCTTGGCATACAGGTGTGCATTAGAAGCTAAAATATCCTGAGTAATAGAAATGTTTTTTTTATTTTATAGAAGGTTAAAAAAAAAAAGGAAAACGAGGAAAATCTTCTTTTCATGCTATTGTGCTGGAATTTTTCCATTTAGTTTGATTGATTAAGAAGATAGCTGAAATTGAAGATGCAGGCATGTATATTGTAGATGTGCATTGAAAAAACGAACATTTGCTGTTATAATGTCGTTTTTTGTTAACACTTGTTAGGTTCGTTTCTCAGACTGTTGAACTGAAAGCTTCTCTGTTAATTCTATTTTCTTGGGAAATTGCTTTAATTGAAGCTCCTGTCATGTAGATGCACAGAAAATATAAAATAACATGATTTCAACCTGTATTTAGTATGTAAATAATACTTGGATGGCAATGCTTACTATTCCTCTCATCACCCACAGCAAAGTATCTCTTATACAAGTGCCCTTTTCTTTAAGCAATTTCTTTTTACTCTCATAATTATGACTATGAACTATTTTTACATTCGAAAATGAAGTCTTTATATAGAAGCATCAGATTTTACATGGAAAAAATATTTTTAAAAGATAATTGTTATGAAGATAACAATTTTATTCAGTTCAAGGCAGACAAATGATGTATTCTTATCAACATCCAACAGATTCCGGCTCTCGATTTTCCCTCTATCCTCTTTCTAAATTGAAAATTTTAATTTTGAAATTTTGGGTAACTTGATTTTCAAAAAATGAGGAGAAATATTTCTAATGGCATTGTGAACGAAACCAGATAACTTTCCTAAAAATGTTGCAAAATTAGTCAGATTTGAAATTTCTTTTTCGATGTTATGTGCTTCAAGCCTATTATATTCAAGTCAAGGCCACAAGAGCGAGTATCTAAAAATATTTCCAACTTTTCTTCCATAAAAAAAAGTTTAGGAAATAACAAGTTTATTGCTTTGTTGATATCGTGTGTACAGGTGAGTTGATTCCGCTGAAAATAGTTTTGTGAGAAGAGTAAAAAAATACTTAAACTCGTTGATCTAGCCACGAGTGTTGCTGGAAATAAACCAACGATATTGTTGAAATACGAGTACTTAGAATGGGAATATGCTGCCTAATTTATTTTGGCTATTATGAATAATGAATCAGATTTTGAAATCGTTACAGCAGAGATATTATAGAGGTGAAATCAGAATGTTGAAAGTCTGAATATAGCGCTAATTAAATAGACATAATTTTGATAGAGGTTTGAAGTTCATAATTGATTTCACAGCTCAGACAACAAAGTTGTTCCTCCTTAGAAGGTCTATGGAAAGGACGTCCACCACTTTTCAAGATTTCTCACCATTTCTAATATATATGGATGAAGGCGTATGGAAAAAATAAGTGTGTTGTTTCAAGTTCCAATAGCGATGAAAACTTGCTTTTGAGAGTAAAAAACACTCCCCTAAGGGCTTACGACAAAAATGTTCTCCTGTCGCTGCATCGTGGTGTCACGAGATCGCAACGATATACTTCAATCACCTTTTTCATTACATCAACTACTTATGTGTATTTAAAATATGTATAGAAGAAAAGTCATATGTGCTGATTTCATCAAAATGAAATGTATTTTGAAGGTATCTATCTACTAACGTGAAAATGAACGCAATGGATACGGTCACTATGTCAGGAGGGACCTTCACTACGAAGCAACGTAACGGAGGTCTATATCTTACACCCTGAAATATTTTCGAGCCCACAATAAAATGTTGTGGACCCCACTATAAAATGTTGGGGAGCCTATTATGAGATCTTGTCGAGCTATCAAGTTTGTCCAGCTTCAAGTTTACCCAGACTGTAATAATATCAAGGGGTTTTGTGTCTCTCTATACAATTGCAGAACTCTCTGTAAAAGCTCATGTTAAATCGCCTGAAGAACCAGTCTTATGTTATCAGTCTAATCGTCACTCTTAGTCTAGGCAGCGTTCCTCCAAACCCTCTAATATCTAAATTTGCCTAGTCTCCGCGGAACTTGAATTCGAAAGTGCAGGTCTAGGGTAGGTGCACTGACCAGTGCGTTCAATCTACGACCACTAGAGTCTCTATAGCCCACCAAGCTTCCTCACTAAGTTGTCCAGTGTGAAGTCCTGGTCCAACTAGGATTATCCAAGGTGTCACCCCTGGTTTCAATAAAGGTCAATCCCAGGAATTTATAGGGCAGGATCCAGAGTATCCCACCAGCATACTTGAAAATAAGTTCAACGCACTTGAATGGATTACTAATCGGTAAGTCCCAATTTATTACTTCTAGACCTCCCCTCCTTTCCTTTCTTATCTATTCGAAAAGCGAATTGACCGTTCTTTCCAGCTGGAGAGGTGGAGTCAAGTGGAAATTAATTAGAGCATCCTTCAAGTTCTGAGCACTTCTCATCACAATGAAAACTCTCATTTGTACATTCAAGAAACTAATTCGATTATAACTTGTGTGTCAGAAATTCATTTGTCTTCTGTACTCGTTCCGAAGTTGAAGTCTCTCCGATTCCAACCAAATCGAGCAAATTAGGAAAACTTGACGTATGTATACGTTCTAGGGCATGTCAGTCGGCATAGCTAAAAATCACAAAAAGCTACACACTTCTTTAAGTTTGAAAACCCAAAAAATTCTTTTGGTGATTCAAATTGTCAAAAAAATTAGTTCAGAGAATACAGGTGCATGCCTGTTTAGCGATAGTGTCATTGAAATATCTTTCACCCTACCCAAGTGACTTTGAAATTTCAATGAAAGAAAGAAAAAAATCAACTTTTCACTATTTTCTTGGAGTAACGGTGAATTTCTCGACTATTTCACTTCATAATGTGTGATATACGTTAATGAAAATATATTTTACATATATTAAAAGCATAATATATAAGGAACGTTGACATCAAAGTAACTTTCGTTGACTTCAAATCACAAGAAAATATTTGAAAATGATATATCGCACTTTATTTGACAATAAAATCAATTTTTGTTATCTAAATTATCACAAATTAAAGTTCGGAACGAGCGAATTATTATTTATTATCTACAATAGTAGAAGAGAGTATCCATGAAATTCAACTTAGAAAAAATGTATATAAAACATAAAACAAATGTTAGTATTGTAATGAAAAAGACAGTCTTATTACAATTTTTTTCATGTGTCTCACGTCAGATACGTTAAACTCAAATAAATAAATAATACTAATTATAATACTTATATAAGATAATATGCCTCACTTGCGGTTACAATGTAAGTTTTTCCATTACGATGTTCGTATATTAATACCGGGTGATAAATTAACTGATAGGCCTGTTACAGTCACAAGATAATCGTCTGGTGAAAAGTTAGTTAGACTCGATAAAAAATTGGAGGTTTCCTTGCTTAACTCTTTTGAACGTCCACTAGGGAAGTCAGATTTAAAACCTTTATTGAAACATTTTTGGAACACACTATTCAATTATTCACTCGAAACGCGGAAAAAAATCGGATTTTCACCACAGTATCAAGGCTCACACTGGAAAAGCGCGTCCACGACGACAAATGACGCCAGCGTGAAATTCAACGTATCTCAGATCTTAGAAATCTAATATTCAAAGTTATTACCCGGATAGACCCAAGTCTCTGATGAGATCGTTTAATTCTTCTTTTGATGAAAGTTGTGGTTTCTTTTCTTTACTTCTTACACATTCGTTGTCAGTGTCAGATTCACTGGAGCATTCTTCTTCGTCGGCGTCTTCTTGGATCTCTAAACTTTACTGAAAAGAAATACATCCGATTCCTTCAATACCTTGTTCATCTGTATCGCACATCTTGATGGGTCTTATTACTGTCGGCACATCGACGTAAGCAATGTTTCTTCAATTTTTTTTTGTTGAATCTAGTTACATCGTTCTTGCAGAAACAGCAGTCCTCTTCACAAGTGGGTTCTGCCCATAAAGTTGGACTTTTCAATTTTAGATCTTCAATATTCTTACTTTTATGCCAACGAGTCAATTTTGATCTACAATAATCGCATATTTTATGTGGCTTTCATTTTTTATCCTGATCTGCAAATGTGAGATCATAACAATCTTCGTAAATCATTTTAATCTGCTCACAAATTGTCCTAAGAGTTTATTGTGGATATAATTCACTGCATACGTATCAGAATGGATCAGGATATCTTTCACAATGATATTTTCAAATGGAAGCTTCAAGATCAGGAAGTACCTCTAGATTATTGAGTTGAGGATTTTCTGGTTTCATTCATAAATGCTATGAGTATATGATAGACCCACACATTAGGGATCCTGGTCCGATCGCAGCTGAGCCTGCCGTCCTGGGGGTGATAACCCTCATACCTCCCTAGGGCTAAGTATGAGGGCTTGCCGGCTTTGACGAGGACAAAGTCAACTTATCGGCGGACATACTATGGCTTCATCCTCGCACTCTAATGCCCTCCTGCAAGGCATTACGGTCCTTCTGGCTTCGCTACTCCAATAGATAGTGATACAAATCATTCTACACATCCCCTTTTAGAGCAGTTGTCATCGTTCACAGAATCTGTCGGAGTCGCAGGATTTCGTCACTCGTTCAAGCAAGAAGATCATACTGGGAGGAAATCTCGATCAGCATCATCAAAATGACAAAAAAGCATGAAACACCTGATATCACCGTCGGATAAAGCATATAATAATGCAGTGCGAGAACGTGCGAAATCCTAATTCGCACAGTTGTTATCTGCATAATGCTGTCGACGGCAGCAACTGCTTTTTGATAAGCTTGCAATTTCCGCTAAGCGAGAAATCGGACAAGTGGAGTCTGGTCTGTTGAATTCAAAATTTTCGCGAAGTTTCATATCAAAGATTAAATGCTGGGACCGTGGTACCGAACCAACTCAGAATTTGTACTCAGCGACCTCAAAAACATAGAATATGACCACTTTTCATAGACGGAAATCATGTTTAACCTGAAATCAGCGATTTTGCATGTTTTTTTTCATTAGGGACGAAATGGGACATGACGAAGCCAAACCGGCTCCGAATTTCGATTCAGCGACTTCAAAAACGTAGGGTGAGCCTATTCTGGTTTCTGTGGCTGACAAATTTTTTTTGGGAACATGTGTAATAGTTTCAAATTCGAATACTAAAAATTTCGTATCAATTCCACAATCAAATCTTTCGAGATTGCAACACTTCATATTGAAAGCCTAGATAGTCGATTTTATATCTAAATTTTTTCATTTAAATATTTCCAATTGAAAATTGAGAACGTTCCAAAACATTCAATATTTCAAAGTAAATTACAAAAAATATGAATTGAAAGGCTTAAAACATTAATATTTCAAAAATTGGAATCATATCGATCTGGTTTTGTATACCTTTCCTCAATTTTTTATCTCCAATGTAATGTCTTGAAATAATCGGATTTTAAAAAATGAATACTTTAAAATTGAGAAATTTTTGATTGGAACATTGCGAGAATGAATAATAATTCTAAACGTAGTGTTAAAAATTGAACGATTTGAAATTAAAAATTCAGAAATTGTCTTATTTACAATCAGAGTAGATGAAAATCAAACTAACTGAAACTGATATCTCAGTAATTAAATAGATTCTTTAATTTTAGATGGTTACATTTTATAATTCTGAATTTTCACGTTGAAAGCTGTTTTTTAAATTTTTCCCTGTCGTAAGTTTGAATTCTGCAATTAAAATTAAAATAGCTGAATTTTGAAAAGTATCATTAACAATTTGAAAATTGTTAATTTTTTGATGATCTGAATTTACTTTAAATAATCTAAATTTTGAATTGTTTCAGTTTAAAAAACTTTCAATATCACAATTTCTTTGTAATTAACAAATTTTTTAGTTTTGCATGATATTCGAATTCACTTAAATTTCAACGTTTTATGATAGAAGTTTTTTCAATTTTCACTGCTTTCCATTCAAAGTTACCTTATTCTAAACGTTCTTTTATTATAATTTAATCTTAAAAGCTCTATAATTGAAAATTTTTTCTTTTTAATCGATAAAAATGACGATCAATCTACTTGTGAGTCAAAAAAATTTGTCTGACCAATTTTAATAATGAAATATAATATTTTCATGTGATAACAATCAGAAATTGTAGGATTTCAATTTTCCAAATTTTAATTGCCTTAAACTGAAAATTATTTATATTCAAAAATGTGCAAATTCCAATTAATCAACTTTGAACTCTTTCAAATAGAAACAATACAATTTCAATTTCTCTGGATTTCAAATGATCCAGAGTTGAAAATTCTAATCCAAAGTTGTTCAATTTGGAACGTTTTTGATTCAAAATAGTTCAATGTATACATTTTCTTTACTTCAATCTCTTCTCATCACAAATTTTGAATTATCATTCATTGTTTGAAATTTTTTTATCCTCCTAATGTCGAGAAATTTGTTCAATAATATATGTCCATTTTTCATCATCAAGGCATTGAAAGTGGAAAACTTGAGCCTTCTTTTCAGAAAAAAAATGAAAAAAGAACACTGAAAAGGAAAAAAGGAAAATTCGTTGTTGATCCGAATTTCAGAAGGTCACATGTTTATTCGTTCAAAGGATGCTGGTAATTATTGAAAAGTTTATGAAAAACTCTATCAGACCTATCGAAGGAAAAGAATGTCGATAGGTATGAACAGTTAAAATTCACCAAAATAGATAGCAGTTGACATGTAGAGGGCATCTTATTTCCAATTTTACATTACTAAAAGTTCTATAAATAATTTATCAATTATTCAATTAGCAATTATTGATAGTTCAAAAGTTTTTTCAACTTCAATTTCCATTTATTTCATGTATTTATTTTAATAAACTCATGAAAATATTTGAAATGGAGTTGACTCATCTGCACATAAAAACCATGTCAACAAAGCTGAAAATATAATCTGAAGGTATCACCAAATATTTTTCCGAAATTAAAAAAAAACAGCTTACAGCCTGTTCTCATATCGCATGTGATTTTGAGGTTTACATTCTCACACCGACGCTGGCGATTGAGTTATTAGTTCAGAAAATAAAAGACGCTGTCAAAACGATGAAAAAGTAACAAAGAAATGATTATTTTGATTTTGATAAATCTTCACATTATTCAAATATTGCAACAAGTATTTAAAGAATCAATATTTTCAACATTTACTAGAAACTACGCTTTAATTTATAGTTCTAACAAAAAACTGGTTTTTGGTATTTTTTGAACTTTTTCGATATTCTAGCACTTCAAGAATTTATGAATCTTGCTAACATTCACTAAAAATTTCGA
Source organism: Melikaiella ostensackeni (assembly GCA_032362435.1). Taxonomy (NCBI): domain Eukaryota; kingdom Metazoa; phylum Arthropoda; class Insecta; order Hymenoptera; family Cynipidae; genus Melikaiella; species Melikaiella ostensackeni. The sequence continues at coordinate 7,857 of JAUMHM010084926.1, forward strand.
CCGAAACTTATTAATATGGTAGAAAGATGGTGCTTGCAATTTTTGAAAATGTTGAGAAACGTATACCTCTTATAATTTCCATCAAATTTAAAAATGCCAGTAAGATCATATGCAATTAATTTTATCATCCATCAAAGAAACTTTTAAAAAAATCATGTTTTCCACTTTGAAACACTTTTCAATTTTTTATTGGATTAACCTGGTTGTAGAACGTAATCTTCATTTTAAAACCCCAAAGAAATGTTTCCAATGCTGCTGTATCGATTTATCAAATCCGTCGAAAGCTAGCATGGCTAAAACATCAGAGACCAAAAAATTTCACAATTTTTGGACTCCTAAAAATGTTTATTGAAAAAAGAATTTCATTCCCAGAAAACTGTTTCACATCTTGGTTTCAAGTTTTCTTCGAAATTTATTGAATATACATAACAGGCGTAACTTGAAAGGAATTTTCAAAAACATTTCAGAATATTCCAGAGGATTTATAAGTGTTTAGAGTTATTCCAGAATATTCCGATGGTTTCCATTCGATTCCAATATGTCTTATAAAATTCTTAACTAAATTTTCCAACAAATTTGTTTACTTTCTAAGTTATATTCGCAAAATATAACTCAGATACTGTTCATAATTCAGACTGTAGAGATTATCTCTTAGAAATTTTTCAATCTTTGGTTTCAAATATGTGAAAGCTAATTGCAAAATCGTTCGTAAAAATAATTTTTCAAATTTGATTTCATGATTCGTCGTAAACTACATGCAAAGTTATGAAAAATCTTATGCATAATGGCTGAAGTCAAGAAGCCTAAAAAATTTTTATAATGCCAGCTTAATTCGACTTCCATAAAATTGACTAAATGATTTAATGTAATGATCACATAACGCCTTCTAACAAGATTTGTTCTTAAATGCTGGTTTATTTCTGCTAGTCTCTGACGTTTCAAAATATTTTTACAACCCTTTCCCCTCCTCCAAAGAAAAAGTAAAAAAGAATTACATGATTTCTGTGCAGCATTCGTTGAGTGTGTTACGGGAAAACGTGATTTATATACATAAAAATAAAAAAAAGTATGTACCGTGTTTTGTTTCAAATATTCTAATGTGTGTAATTAAGTTTATGATCTAACTTCGGAAATTGAACAAGGTTTATGAATGTACATGATTTTGCATGTACAGAGTTTGACAAAAAGATTTCTTTGGCAAAGTAAATGGCCTTTTGAGAGCCCTTAATATGCCCTTTATTTCTAAGAAATCCCGAGATCGATCAAGGAAACAGTTCTGAAGACACGGGTATGGCGGAGTTCGCTTCATGTGAACTCAGCGCGCAAGCTATTTTTTGTCAAAAATTTCATAGTCAAAAATTCAGGCCTTATGGTTCCTTTCAACCAATTATGAGCCCTTCATTTTTTTTCGCGGGAACGGTACAGGACCGAAGAAAAACTTGAAGATGATAATTTAATTCACCGAAGTGTCTCAACGATCCAAAATTCTTGATGAATAGACGAATGCATCTCATAGATCTGGCTAGTCTTCTCGAACTTCCGGGATAACAAGTTCATCTTCTTTTCTATGATATTTAATAAATTAAATTAACTTCAAAATTGTTTATTGTGTGACAACGTGTGCTGCATGAACGTTTTTGGTGCAAAGTATAATACTTTATTATTCAATGTTTCAAAAATGCAAGAAATTTATAGCATTGTTCTTACAAAATTTCATATCTCTGCAGATATCGTGAGGTTGATAATTTGAAGAATTGCTGCTTCGAAGTTTTGTGAGTATATTCAATGAAATCAAGTACACAATACAAACTATGTATCTTCAGAAAAATTATGCGAGGTAGGAAATATTTGTATACTCTTCCGGCGTTTCCTGGAAATTGTTATTATATTTATATTATAGATGCGTATACGGTTTTGACATACGACGTTTTAAAAATGTAGGAAACTTATGATATTGTTTTTAAAAAATTCCCGATATCTGCAGGAGCCATGAGCTTCATTATTTTCAGACATGCTGCGTGGAGTACTGTGAATGTTTCCAATAAAATGTATCATACAATTAAACTATATATGTCTCTAAATAATGTATGTGAACTAGAATGTAATTCCTAATCTCTTCCGGCGTTGCCAACAATTTTTAGTAATATTTTTATTATATTCACATTAAAGATACAGATAAGGTACCAATATACTAGGCTTGAAATATATAGTATAACAAAAAATATGAACTTGTTTTAATAAAATTTCCAATCCCTACCAACGAGGACAGTAGAATCTTATCAGAAAAGAATGGACTTAGCTGCTGTTGTTTTTCACCTGTCCTCGACTTCTTACTATAGTATTTTTGGTTGAAAGATAAAAATGGATTTCGTGCTTGACTAATAGGTTTTGATCAAGTGCTTTTAATGCAGTTTTTTCCAGGTTTAGATTATAGGAATCTTCAGATTTTAATTTACAATAGCTCATTTTTTTCGTTAAAGAATACTCTATTATTTCACAGAATTCAAGTTCGCAGTTAATTTTGCATTTACTGATATTAACTTCCATTTAGTGATAATAAGAGTAGTTTGTATAAAAAAGACCTCTTTCTCTTTAATGACATAACCTTATAAGTCGATGAATTCGGTTATTTATTTTGGAAGAATTATGACTATGAATTACTTTTATCTAATAATAAATTGTCCGTGGCTGCGTCTAAATAGATAGCTGATGATATAAACGAAATAACGAATTTTGGTCCGAAAATGTGAAATATCTCTAGAAATCAGTAATGAATCAAAATTTCTTGAAGAATTGCAATGGAGCTTCGTCTAGTTAATTTATCCCAAGGTTTTTAGATGATCCGGCTGAATACTATATGCTGCATGTCGACTGAAATGCTAAAAATGATACCTTTTTCATATTTTCTGAATCTGCTACGTCCTGTTTCTAGAAAATGAACAATGTGTATGCATGGAAGTTATTTTTCAGCAATTTTTCATTGATTTTAGCAGCTTTGATGCAAATTGATAATGAATTGGCTGAGACATACATAAAAGGCGCTAAGTGAAATAGATTTTTCGAAATAAGACATTCGCGGTTTTTAATGATCATACTTAACACTCTAGTTTTCTCCGTGTATTTTTGGCCTCGAATGATTGAAGAGACCTAGTAGATTTTCATGAATGTGCCAGTGATAAATAACTACACTCAAACATTCAAAAACTTCTCCTTGAAATGATATTTTGTTTCTTTCACAGTTAATCACACAATTTCTCAATAGAAAAGTTTTGGGAAGTATTAGAAATTTGTTTAAACATTTCCAAATTTTTTCCAGTAATTGAAAGACAATTCGAGTCCAGGTTTTGGGCCTTTAAACCACCCTCATTGAAAAAATATTGAAAAAAGCTTCTTTTTTAAAAGTGCATGTACATAATACATAATATAAGTGCTTTACCAGGATTTGATGAAATAAGGCTGGGACTTATTAAAAAGTGATATCATATCATGCAAGCTAGGGTTACTACCCTTAGAAGTCAAGAACTACTATATTGTTCTAGAGAAAACGCAATGTCTTCTTTAAGCAGGGACCACCTTGAATTAAATTTTTCGAGATTATATAGGATGAATAATTTTATTTAGCATTTTTTATTCTTGGAACCATTCCACATTCAAATATTTTCAAATGTGGAACTTGTTTACCTGAAAATTGTTCAATTCTAAGCTTTCTAATTTTCAAAGCTTCCAATTCAATATTTTTTCACTCTCGAATATGATTAGATAAAATCGCTTATTTTAAATTTAAATATTAAATTTAAATTAGTTCCCAATAATTGAAACTGGTATTGAATTGATTCAAGCAGAACTCTCGTAGATTTCAAGTATTATTATAGCAATTTAAACGGAATTCTAGTTAATAAAAAATGTATTATAGTTTATATAAACAAAAATATAGCAATTCAAGTTAACCTGTGTAGAAATTGAAATGAAGAACTAGCCTGGTTCCCAACCAGTTGACCCCACTCAAAGTCGGGGGCTAGTCTGGTCATCTTTCTAGCCCCCGACCAGTAACGTCACGGCAGATAAGTCGGGAGCTAGTCAGATGACCCAACTTGTCCTAGTCGGGGCCTGATCAGGCACTTGTATGGGTCATATGATAA
>JAUMHM010084927.1:0-11995 GCA_032362435.1 Melikaiella ostensackeni
TTTTTCAGTTTTACGGTTAAATCGTTTTTATAAAGGGCCCCCTTACGAAAAATGCTTAGGGCCCCCTAAAGTATAAAGCCGGCCCTGATTAACGATTGTCTGTTGTGGGAATCATCGATAGGTTACAAGCAAATAGTGCAATGACTGGAAGTATGTTAACAGAAATGATGGACGAGTTCAAAGAATAATTGTTTGATGTAGTCAATTTTTTTGAGCGAAGGATTAAAACATTTGTTGAAGGCTGTAATATCAGTAACGACGGCGATGTACAAGGAATGGTTGATAGTTTCGAATTTGATATTCCTTCCGCAGGTTAAGAAACATTGAATCAAAAAATTACTTCTCCTGAAGAGCACTGCAATAAAATATCCAATAGAGATGCCACTTGATAAAAGTAGAGATCAAGCACTTGATAGAGAGACAGGGACTCGTTTACTAAATGAGGTTTTTGAAACATTCCCATATGTGCCAATCGTTAACATGTGGACTCAAGTATTGTCTCAAAAAGGATGTAATGCAAGCTCTTCTTTCTGGACGGGAATCCGATGGTGACATTATACGTGGGTTTATCGATGGAGACCATTTCAGAAGTCAGAATTTCCACAAACACTGGTGTTCACAAATTGTTTGTATGGTATGTTAGAATACAAAATTCACCTGCTCACATGAATCCGAAACATGGTAGTATACATGTGTTGTGCATATTCTACACGGAAGACGTGAAAAAATACGGGTATAAGAAAATCCTGAAGCCTTTCCTGCACGATCGAGATTAGCTGGAATCTGAGGAAGGAGTGGTCATCAACCCAGGAGGATAAGACTTTGTACTTCGAGCAACTTTTGTAGCGTTTTTCGGAGATGGTTTAGCAGTTCACGACATCTACGGGCTTTTCGGTGCTGCAGCTAATAAATTTTTCAGAATGTGCCTCATAAGCAAAAGATAATCGCTGGAAGGAGATATTATGCCTAAAGAAAAAAGAACTGAAGCAATTTCTACAGAACATCTCCATTTAGTCAACAACGTAGGTACTTATGTTGCTGCTATTGAAACAAAGGCGGAAGCTTGTAGAGAATGTTGCCTTCAAGACTCCAGAAATTTCAGAGTTACCCGAAACAAAATCTCAGATGGCATGCGCGAGATTTACATTTGGAAGCATTTGCATGCATTTTATTAGAGATAGGTCTGATGATGTCGAAACTGATTATCAATATTTTTGTGTTTCAAGAACATCTTTTTAGTGTACACTACCTGAACGGTCCAATTTCCGCGTTTTAGTATGGAATAATAGAGAGAATGAACCATCTCCCAATTTAAATCACAACAGTATTAGAAATGTCAACGATCACTCTTTTAGTCAGAAGGCTATGCAAATGTGGTGTTTCTTGAGTCTTTCCATTTCTTGTTGCTGAGAAAGTCCCTAAGGGTCACTCGCAAATGCAGTTACTCCTTTTGCATCTACGAATAATGGAAATTGCTTTTGCACCCAGTCACCAAAAGTTTGATGCCATTACTCGCAAAATTGATTTAGGATTTCTTGGGATACGAGGAAAAGCAGAGCCATATTGAAAAACAAGGTCAAGTCGTCAAAAATTTCAAAAATTATCCTAAGACTCTCATAAGAGTATACCATTATCGGCAAAGTGTAATGTGCAGATTTGGTGATGTAAAATTATATTCTCTTGTTCCACAAAGGGGAAAGACAGTGAGAGTCAAAGCTACATTCAGTCACCACCACTTAAGAGATCTTGATTCCTTGGATGGTGATCTGGCATTTAAAATAAAAGCTGCACGAGTAAATGGTATTTTTTATGCCTTCGGGTTGTACATTCACCTCCATGCGAGGGGAGATGAAGATGTTAATCTGCCAATATTTGAAAAAATTAACGGCATAATAATAGGCAAAAAGTCGGAAGTGTTCCTCAGGACTTCAATTTGCGAAACGAAACGCTTTGATCCTGTTTCGAATGCCTATTGTATTGAATCAATTTCGGAAGAGAACGTGGATTTTAGTCAAAATACAAGGCTTGCCGATTAATAAACTATGTCCACATGGACAGAGCCGAACTCCGACGAGATATTTATTAGCTTGCACCATGTCCTTATATACCATGAACTCCGTGAAGGTGCTCATTTTGGCATTCGAAAGAGTCGATTTTCATTGACCCTTAATATTTTGGAAATTATTTATTAACGTTTTTTTCATAAACCAGTGCGGAGTCTAATTCATTCCAGGGCTTAGGTCAAAACGTTCATTTAATGAAATTTTCATGTCTAAAATTGTTGAGAATGTTAGAAACTTTGTGTAATAGACCTGCTGATATTTTCCACTTAGTAAAAAGTTATGCAATCTGCAAAAAAATACGCTAATAGGGGTAAGTTTTTTCTAAAATTCATAGATATCAGTAAACAATCTTTGAGAGTTCCAATTAGTTTCTTCTAAGAATTATGTACATAATTTTTAAAAGTTTATCATCGTTTTTTCCAGGAGTATATTGTTACTAAAAACCCGGAATCTGATGATCGCATTGGCACTTCAGAAGATGACTCTTTAATACACATGAACATTTCAGAAAATGACTCTTTAATCCGCGTGGAAACCCTAGTTAACACGTCATCAAATTCAATGCTACATGCAGCATCAACGTTTGTTGATTCGACACAGTTTTCGGTAAACATCAACACAAATTATTACTCAGGTACCGATTGTAGTCATAATTTTGAAACATGGTGTTTTCACAGGAATATGGTACCGTACGATCGACTATTGACAATCACCAGCAAGGATTTATTGTCCTCGATGCATCAGAGAACACTACAGTCGGGGAAGAGTCAAGAAAACTGTTGGTGCAAATAGTGGTGGTCAAACGAATATTTTTTTATTTAAACTAACATTTTTCGGAGTGAATAAAATTTGCTTCTTTTTCTTCTAGTTTTTCCCCCTATGCAAGTAAATCAAATTTAGCTAAATCAATTGTGACTAAATTTCCATTGTTGGAAAGCAATTTTGGAGAATCTGGATATGTAAGTTATGTGCACAAATATATAGCGTGTTGCTATACAGAGTGATCCGGAAATCATCATATACCTTACATATAAAAACTCCAACAACAAAATTTTGCTGCAGTAATTTTCTGTTCAGTTTTGTACTAGGAATTTGCATACACAAGGTATGTGGTGATCGCAGAATCACTCTGTTTAATGTCAGTTATATAATAATTTCTTATAATTTTACCTATATAATAATTGTTGACAGGAGCATTACTCTGATAGAAAAGCCAGAAAGTGATTCTTAGAATGGCGCTTGTGGAATACTCGAAAAAGACTACCCGAATCTGAAAAAGAAAGTATGAAAAAATGGTAAGCGGGGGCAGTCTTCTGATTCAATCGACGAATACTTTGATATAGATATTTTGACAGAAGTAGATTAAAACCGCAAAGTAAAAAGTAGTTTTTAGTCAAAAAAATTTGAAAAGATTCGTTTAGTTAACTTTATATTTCCTTTTTCAGACATATTTTATGAAATACATGATATCAAACGATGAAAAAAAGAAAGCATTATTTCTTTATTGAGAGAGAATTTTAAGAATATATGACAGATTTTAAAGGAGACACTGGCTAGTACAGATATTCATGAAAAGTACCCTAGAATTTTCGATTATAAGGGAAAATGGTGAGTTAATTTTTATATATAATGAGTAACTCGCTTCAGTTATTGGGCTTCGACGAACGTCCAACCGTACATCACACTGATTAAAGGCAACATGAAGGACAGACTATTCATCCAAGCTGATGGATGTTACATTCAAATGACAGATCGCGCAAGCGCAATAAGTGCGTCTGATTTATTATACAAGATCCACTATATACTCAATGTTCAATTCGTTACATCTTTAACCGTCTTCCACAGTTTTTTATGAAGTCTTGCCTATATAAAACCACAAAGTCCGTCAAGAATTCGGTTAGATCATTTAGAAACGGCATTAGGAAATTCCGACTCAGCTGCCACTGAACATTCGAAAAGTCACTGATTTCGAATTCTGTTATATAATTAAAAGTTTTTTCATAGGCTACGATAAGTGTCATGTGTCCATGTCAATGCATCTCAATGTAACATCTAGGAGACTATTTAAAGTGATGTCTTAAAAATAAAAAATTTTGTTTTTATATTTTAGATGTCATTACTTTAAAACTTTTGATAGATTCAAGAATTTGCTAAATCTCTTACACTGGAAAAGAAAATTAGTATATGAAGACTATAATGAAATTTATTTAAATTTACTGAGAATCCAGTGAAATCAACTTAAATCCCAGCTGAATTCACTAGTACTCTCGTTAGCTTAACTGAACTTGTTTTGTAGTCTTCGTCTCTTGCTTACATTTTTCCTCAGTGTTTTCGAAATAAGGCGGAAAGTAAGCAACCAATGGGTGTCTGCGTTACTGACATGCACATTTCTTCGAGAGCGAATGAGAAATCTTATCTTTGACCAACCAATTAGTGACATTTGACTAACCAATCAGTAACTTTTCACTAACTAATTTGTGATTTCGCCACCGGCCGCCACGGTTACTAACTGAATTGGTTAAACGGAAGTAGCCAATTCGATAAATTAGTTTAAAACAATTATCAGTTGCTGAGTTCCTGCTTTTACAACTAGTCAAATTTTACTAATGATTAGTTAAATTGAACTAATACATATTCAGCGAGTTGATTTTTCATTTTGAGAACATCAATGTTAAATTTCAAAAAATTTAAGAAAAAAATAACTCCTACAGAAGGTGTACTTGTTTAGAAATTATATATCGAAATCATGAATTTCGCACCATGAAAAAGCATCCCTGACTGCGAGTGATTGCGAGTTCGACGGGCGAGGTGTCGGCGGAAGAGTATGTACAAAGAGATTGTATGAGATCAAATTATACTTACCTGCTATTTTCCATGTAAAGAACCACCTTCTAGATCCTCAGACACTATTCTTAATCAAGCAGTTCTCAGCACTAACTCTGAAACCATTTCCACAGTCAGTAGAAAAGGTGTTCGTGTTGCACTCATGCTTTTTTTTTTAAAACTCCCATCCGATTTTATTATTCACTTACTATTGGGCGTTCAATAGTAAATCAATAGTATTTCGATGGTAATTCAATATTACTCCAATAGTAACACCAATCGTATCCTAATAGTTTCTTAATAGTATCCTAATAGTTTGTTTTCGTAGAGGCGTGACAAAAGTATCCTAAGTATCCGGTAAGATATTAAATATCGCAGAAATAAATATATCCTCATTCAATTGTTTGCCAATAGCTGCCAGCTTGTCCACCATATCGACCATTGAATCGATATGTTTTTTCATACCTCCCAACTCCAGTAATTGTTTATTAGACTTTTTAAATATCTGATTATTGTCCATGGGTAGTCCGATTTCGGCTTTAGCTTTGGCCTCCTCCTTCTTCCAAGTGCTTTTCGCAATTTCCGTTGCTCTTTCTGCTGAAGGATCTTTATTGATGACTTTCTATAGGCGTCTAAATGTGGTCTTCCAAGGTCGTCCCTATAATTGAACTGCTTTACATAGTTGAAGATTTGTACCGCATGCTTCTCTGATTCTTGCTTTTTTCAAGTCCCTAGATTTCTTTCTGATATGCTGCACCTAATTGATTTCTTTGAAGATTTTTCTTCTCCTCTTTCAATTTCGCTTAAGTAATTTTAGTAAATTTTTCATTTTTGGGAGTAGTTAAAGCAGAATTACGAACCACGAAAAGGTGATTCAATTCTCCTGGCAAAAGAAAAATTTCAATCGCAGAAGATTCTTGTGAAGGCCTACGTATATTTTTTGAGGCATCCGGAGTTTCTGAGATGGACTGAGGAGAATAATTTTTTTTTCCTTCAACTTCTAGAATAGATTGATCCTGAAGTTGACCTAAAGTAGCAGAATTAGTTGAAGGCATGTTTGAGGAATCTGCAGCCTTGCTCAAAGAAGAAACTAAAGGGGGCACAGATTTTGTAGAAGAAGCCTGAGAAAGAAGAGGTTTTAACATGTTTATTCAGCTAGCTCGAATTTTTGATATTCATTTTTATTTTTCTCTTACAATAAACTATTCAAGCTTCTCGAATATTTGAAAATTCAACAAATTATGCAGTCATTTTATTAATTAGCAACTGATTCTTCTTGAGTAGAATTTACAATAATATAAGAAATAAATATATGAAGTACGTAGTATAATCAGCAGGAGTGCTCATCGCGTTCGCGTTTTGTGAGGGAAAAATTCCTAACCTAAAAATATGTAAACTCATTTGAATAAAGTAATTCAGAATACTAGACTTCTTCTTTGGTGCTGAGCTGTGAAATCTTCTATTTCGCGTTGCATATTTTCTTTTAGAAGTAATGAATTGTCATTGTATTTTCCTTAAAATCCATCCAGAGCTTTTTTATATTTTCTTGAACCTTCCCGTCAGACAAATGCGAATAACTTATTTTTTCAGCTTCATACATCATCATACATAAGAACAGTGTCAGAATATCTCCTCTCCCTCACGGTGCACATCAACCAGCAGAATATTTTTACCTTTGCTGAATTGCCAGATTTGAGACTCAACGGAAACCATGTGCAATGCATTGCATCTTGTTTAGAAAAATTTCGCGCTGGCAATTTCAAACTTCTTATATTTAACTAAATGTTTCTTCTTGAATAATATTATAATTTCAACCGTTATGTCAAGGAGTATAAGACCCCTCCCCCTCCCATTCATGCTCCATCACGTTCGATGAAATCCCTCCCCCCGGTAAAAAAGCGTGACGTCATTTATGAATGACGCCATGGGTCTTCAGAGTTCAGCATCAATTCTACTCTAAAATTCAATATCTGGTAGTTCTTGTTGTTGAGCTTCTCAATTCCCCGGAGTGCACCATGGGACTCCGTCATTTTCTGTCTCTAGATGCTTCACTGTATGCTTCACTTCTCACAACACTTTACACTCACTTTATTTTGTTTATACCGACACTGTTTTTTAGGCACGTTTGAAAATCCGAAATCATATATTTATATATAATATAAATATATATATATATATATATATAAATTATATATTTGGCAATTTCGTTGGATTAGAGATATGGCCAGGCAGTGATTTTTTTCTTCATTCTTTCGAGTGGAAGTTAATTTTTTATTAACTCAGAAGTTCAATTTATGATGTTGGCAAAATCTTAAAATAGTTCGAAATCGCTAATAAATAAAGTATTTCATAGCATTTACTGTTAGCCGTATATTTCGCGATAGGCTCAACCTCATACGCGTACTCGACTTTAATATTTTCCTTCCGTTTTTGCATTCTCATTATATATTCTTTATTTTCTCTATTAGATAATGACAAAGCTACCGGACGCGTCCTCAGGTTGCGGATAGAGGGTTTTTGCTGAATAGGGTTACAAAAGTTAATAAACAGTCGCGGACAAATGTCCAGGGATGGTCCCGAAGGGAAAACCTCAAAGCTAAGGCGCAAAAAACCGTGCCGAAAGCTGAATGGCACAGGTGAGATGTCTTTTACGGTGTCTCTGGGATACCGGACGACCTCCTCGGATGATGCCCTTTGTGAGGATCTCTTGGAGGAGTCCGACCTCTGAAGCATAATTTGTTCAGCTTATGATGCGGCGAGGGCTTTGGCCGATTGAAATCGAAGGATAAAGCCAACGATAGATCAAAAGACGAAAAGGCGTTTGCATCAACTGAGCAAGGAAATTGGACGGGCTAGACAGAGCGCGTCCCATATTCAGTGTGTGATTGGCTACATAATATCTAGTAAGCCCCTTACGGTAAGGGTCCAAAAGTTCGCTCACCAACTGAGGATCTACCATCACGCATTGAAGAAGTCAAAGCTGCTGACTATCAAGCAGTATATTGCTGACAAAATGCGGGTGTTATCTGATGCTAGGTGGAAAATACAGACAAGGAAGGGATGGGTCACGATGTATCAACAGTTTCTCTCTAATCCATCGCGCCTCTTCAGCGATTCCCCTGTCTCTGTGAATAATCCACCTACGTTCGAGGAGGAAGAGACTGTTTAGAGAAAAATTGACGATGTTTAACACCAGAGAGAGAGAGAGAATCGGGGGGGGGGTATGCGTACCGAGACGTACCTAAGAAGAAGTTCATTCGCCACCCAGGACAGTCGAGCCGCTCTCAGTGTACCTACGATCACGTGTATTTTCTAAATAATAAGCGAATGGGAGCACAGTGCAATATCTACCCTTCTTAAAGTTCCTACCTTCAAATACAGGCCTTTGAGGGCGTCAATTTTATCAGAGTTATTTCCGGTTCCAGCCATAACTACCTATACAATCATACCCATATTATTATATGTTTCAATTTCGAATAGATCTTATGAGAGGAATGTAGTAATAATCTCAAATCGTCTTTTATATTACGCGATCATTCCTTCCTTGAGTGATCCTACAATCAATCATGTGAGATTCAATTGAAATTGATTGCGAATTATTTTGCCTTTCATCGTTTGAGAGTTTTAAGAAGTAAATCCGTTACTGTGCTTGGAAAAAATAAACCAGCTGTAATGTCTTGAGTCTCACTAGTATTTAGATTTCATAATCAAGTTGTTAGGGATAGTCTTAATGTACTACCATTATTGGATCCAATTTCCATTACAGGTTACAATTTCCTGAATGAGACACAGTAAACGCATACAGAAGGAAGCCCTCGATTATCCACAATATTATTGAGATAAGTTCGAAATGCGACATTACTATTACTAAAAATTCAAATAATTTTTTGAAATACCCTCATTTTATATTGAAAACAACCCAATGAATCAAATAATGAAGTCAAATAGTTTTGAGTAGCATTCAATTTGATGCTTGGCAAAATGGAAATATTATAACGTTCAGGCTCCTGGTGTTAGACCATCGGCTGCCGTGTTATATATTTCGGGATTGCATCATAGTACGTTCACAAGCCTGGTTTTAGACAATCGGCTACCGTGTTGTTTCTTTGTAACACGTTCAGTTGCCTGGTGCTAGACCATCGGCTGTGATTCACGTTATTCTTTTTTATTCACGATACTTGCGTTCGCGGTCTTCCTCCCTCATTTTGTTCGCATTGCTCACCCTTCTCGTGTCCGTGATGTCACCCGTACCCCGCGCCCCGCGCCGATTCCATAGTACGAAAGGAGGTCGTGAAGCGTAAACTTCGCGGTAATCCCCGTATACGCTTCGGGAAAAATGAGTGTTCGGAATGTCGTTTCGCCGCTAAAGCCGCACGGCAACCCGTGTAAAAATATTTTGTGTTTGATTTCGTCTTGACGATGGGCAATTAAGACATTTCCAAGATTTGTTCAAGACGTCCTGGAAGTCTGGCTCATGAGACGAAGCCAGACTTTATTTATCTCTTGAACCAGGAAAAAGGTTTCCATGGCCTTCTGCCCTGGCGAAAAGAGTCTTTCTTATACCGTCATAAAATCTAATCCTTATTCATGTTTAAGCAATTTTTTATTATTATACAATGTGCATATTGAATGAATCCATTTTATTTCATTTATTGTTACCATTACACTTGTTTGACGGAAATTCCGAAAATGTTGTCCGTTTTTCCGTATTCCTTACGGTTTAGGAGATCGTTATAGAAAACTACAATATTAATGTTTTTGAAGCAAATTTAAGATGACTATAGTCGTGAAGACCCGCAAATGCTGATTTTTTTACTTTTAAATAGCTATTTTGAAAATTAAACAAAAAATTCATTTAGAAATTCAAGTCTAGATTGCCTGGTCCCTTTTTTATTGGCCTTTGGCCAAGACATAACAGAAATCTTCATGTCTTGAGACAAGTTCCGTACTTAGATGCGAAATTTCTTTGGAGGTCCAATTACTTTGCGGAAAATGAGAAAACAATTCAGGTATCTGTTTCTGTCTGAAAAACTTCATATAACCAACTCAATTTAAAAAATAAAAGTTTTCCTTGATGCAGATTTTTCAGAGAATCTTTACTGTCAATAAGAAAGAAAGAGGTTAAAATGAAAAATTCTGAAGAATGCTGTCTTAAAAATGTATTGAACTTTTATTACCAGATGAATTATTTTTATGTTTTATAGTCTATTAATTTGAAAAAGCATGGATGAACGAAAGCTATGAAGAGGATTTCATCCGCAGATCCGTGCTTCTCGTAAGAGAAGTATCGATTTCCGGTTTGGTATTACCTGCGCACGAATCTATTTCCGTTCAAAACGAATTCTCTTCACGTTTCATTGTCATTAAAAGGTAAATATCGAACGATAGCCGCTCATTTACAATCGCCGTTTCAATCAAGGCAAATTCCTCGTTAGTTAGGTTGCAGTGACAGGAAATCACGATCGCAATGCTGGTTCTTCCCTAATCATATTTCCCCTTCAACATTTGGTAGGTATAAATTATCACCATATTCATTTATGTGAAAGGTATTCCTGCAAATGGATTGTACATATTTGCAAGACTATGAAGACAATTTTAAATACCGCAATAATATAATGTCCTTATTTCTATACACGGCGATTTAAAAGTATATTGAACGAATAATAGTCGATCCCTGGTTTGATGCCTGGTTCGATTCCTTATCCAGTACCTCTGGAAATTTTCCTATGTACTTTCACTGAGGTTTCGCTGGTTCGGATTCCACCTTAAGCTGTCAATACCCCCATCATGCATTTGGCTGCAACTCACACCGTGCCTCCGATGCATATTGGGCTCTAACCATCTTAAGTCTGAGAGGAAATATATTAATAATAAGTAAAAAACACATGCCCAATATGTCGAAATAAGCACACTACTTTCACCAAATCACTTGCGATTGCATTACGAAAATGCGTCCATGACTGATGATATATACCGGGACGGCCCCGTGTAGAATAATTAGTTTGGTACTAAAATGCAGCTCTAACAAAAATGCCTTTGATATATTAGGCTGTAGCCATTACAATTTTCAGAGAAAATAATTCATAATAAATCCAATATTGTTTAATGTACTGGTGAGGTTTGATTAATTGGTCAGGTGAATGAAAACCTGCTTTGGCGGATCCAGAAAAGGTTTTTTTTCGGAGGAGGGGGCATTCAGAGTTTAGGGGGGACCACCTTA
This sequence comes from Melikaiella ostensackeni, assembly GCA_032362435.1. NCBI lineage: Eukaryota > Metazoa > Arthropoda > Insecta > Hymenoptera > Cynipidae > Melikaiella > Melikaiella ostensackeni. Next base: position 11,107 of record JAUMHM010084927.1, read on the forward strand.
ATGTATACTTCCCCATCCATCCAAATTACCATTTCAATCTGGTGTCACTTATCCACGGAATTGATATTTACATTACCTATTAAAATAGTCGAAATTTCTCAAAGGATTTTTATATTTAAACACCCGTTTACTTTCATCTCTAAAACTGGTCGTCGAGTCTATCTAGTTTCATGAAAGTTGATATAAACCCCTATATTGTGATTACGGTTGAAATATGTGGGGTCGTAGTGCAAAGTGGCAAAAAGTCTAAGGTAATGAGCTGATGGGTGTTTAATGGAATCATAAAATAACCGATTACTGTTCGAGGCTTGGAAGAGGTAGGCTAAAGGAGGGGGGGGTCTGGTTAGTTTATTGTACCAGTAGATGGTGGTGGTCGCTTACCGAATGGTTGCAGTGTACGGGAAAAAATTGTCTGCAAAAATGTCACGAACTTGTAGCTAGGTCTCGGATACGAAAAAAAATGAAATATTGAATCTTATTTTTATGAGAAAAGTATGGACAATTTTCGAACGTTTTTACAAACAGTTCAAATTTTCTACGAACGGTTCCTGAAAATTTAGGACTTGAATATAAAGAGACAAATTTTATTTATGCGACTTGATTCATGCACTTTATAAATTTGCAACACTGAGCATTCGAACCCTCGAAGACTGCTGACCCGCCAACTTTTAAACATAAACCGAGAGTACGCAAACAGGTGCAGCCAAACAGGGCAACCCTGCAGATTGAAACCAATCCTTGTTTAATGTCTCTCTTTAAAAATTTCAAAAGATCGAAACAAAATCCACTCTCTTATGAAAACCTTGTGTGCGCCAAAAAGGAACACTCCAAAAATTTCACAAATCAAAAATGGACTTTTTGACTACCCGTTTTTCCGGCTCATTAGAGA